>JAXCGZ010013840.1:37500-51030 GCA_037179515.1 Halocaridina rubra | reverse complement strand
AATGCATCTGAGAGAGAGAGAGAGAGAGAGAGAGAGAGAGAGAGAGAGAGAGAGAGAGAGAGAGAGAGAGAGAGAGAGAGAGAGAGAGAGAGAGAGAGAGAGAGAGAGAGAGAGAGAGAGAGCTTGCGTTTGTATGTGAACTGATGAAATTTAAATAAACCTGAAGACACGGTACACATTAATTCCCATCTTTTACTGTTGCAAAAGGAATTGACATCACCGTCACAACCAGAGAAGCCTTAACCAAGAATGCTCTCACTCGCTTACCATCACACGGAAAGTGCAACCTCTTCTCTCAGAGCAGTTGTCTAGTAACCGCGGAAGACTAACGGCTATCAAGCGCACTCCTGAAGGCAAGAAACCGGTATTGCCATATCAACGAGGCACACAGTCTGGTAGTTCAGCTTTATTATGTTGACACTTCTCGTTTGTCATTAAGTGTGGAAGTTTTTGCCCTGAGAGATGAATTATTTTAAAGGAAAAGCTTAATACGAAAAAAAAAACACACACACACATTAAACCTTTTCTATTTTACTTATAAATATCATGACTATTAAGAAATTTAGTAATAGCTGGACTATGCTAAAGCAAAAACGCCAGAATAGACACAAGGCAATTAATTATATATGTATGTTTTGAACTTTTCAGACAGACATTCCGCAAATCCTTTGAAAAAAATTGTGCCGTGATCATAATAATTACTGCAAATAAATTTCTCCATTAAAATAATTCTCTACTTTTTTCCTAGAGTTTCCCTAAGAACGAGTTAATTTTCTTCAGAACCAATTCTATATATATATATATATATATATATATATATATATATATATATATATATATATATATATATATATATATATATGTAATATATAATATATATATATATATATATATATATATATATATATATATATATATATATATATATATATATATATATATATCTATCTATCTATCTATCTATCTATATATCATATATATATATATATATATATATATATATATATATATATATATATATATATATATATATATATATATATATATATATATTCAGGTTTTACGTCACGGACTCCCATTTCTACCAAGGGTTAGGACGGTTGCCTTCTTGCGAAGGAATTGTTTTGGCAAATGTAATCGTTACCCTGAGTGCATACCCTTCCTAACCTCAGACCGTGATGGGGGCGCAAACCCTCGACCTGACGCCTCAGAGTCGCGGACGCTACCGCTTGAGCCACGGCGACTATATATATATATATATATATATATATATATATATATATATATATATATATATATATATATATATATATATATATGGCAAGAAAACATTCGCATTACTTTACGTTATGTAACATTTTAAGCACATGGTCAAGTAATTTACACAGTTGGCTAAAGGGTTTCAGTACGTTAAAGCGAGGGGAGAATCCCGCAAACTGGAAATGGAGTTTAATTTTTAATGCGAAAACATGACTAAAAGACAAGCATAATCTATTTTGTAAACATGCAGTAAAATATAATACATGAATGATTTTTGGAGACAGCAGCTTCACAAGCTTATGATTAGTACTTTAATTGCACATTATCTTCATTCTTTTGAGCTGACGATGACAATTTTACACCTACAGTACTTTTAATTCTCGTTCATTGCCACCTGGCAGCCTCGCCATTTCTTTTTCCACACTGGGAAAACAGGATTATTATTATTATTTTTTTTTAATCAAAATTGTATAGTTTTTTGCTTAAAGAGCCAAAGCTATTAAATTTCTGTGTAGTAAATGAAGAGCTCAGATGATTCCGAGGCACTCAGAGGAAGAGTCAGATAATTAAAAGTCTGGTATTTGGCACTAAAAGCATCCAGTTTATCCTACTCTTCACGCAAGTTCTCCAAAAGAAATATTTTCCCTCTCTCGCCAGGTATCGAGGGAAATAACAGGGATCAAGTTTTTGAGTTGTCTCGGGAAAAAATATGAGGAATATAATTAATGTTTCAGAACTGGGAGAAAATGTTTTTGTTTAGTTAGTTTATAAATATATAACATAAAAATATTAAACAAGGAAATATATTCATAGAATATCATTTAAGTTTTCCTTTTACTTCTAATGTTCCGGTTTTACGTCACGGTCTCCCTTTTCCACCAAGGGCTAGGACGATTGCCTTCTTGCGAAGGACTTGTTTTGGCAGATGTAATCGTTACCCTGAGTGCATGCCCTTGCTAACCTCAGACCGTGACGAGGCGCGAACCCTCGACCTGACGCCTCAAAGTCGATGACGCCTTCTAATGTTTTAGCAGTAATCTGTGAATAATTATATCAAGATTCCTTCTATGATAACAATCAGTTTCCTGATGTTAAGTGTTCAAGACACAACAGATCCCCCATCTTAAAGAAATCTTCAACCCATCTTTGACCTGATCTCGCAAGGCCATCTTCAACTGACCCGAAGCGACATGATTAAGGCCTTAAACTCGAGTTCACTGATACTGCAGCTATTCCTGAATACTGCTGATATTCTTGTAATATTCTCTCTCTCTCTCTCTCTCTCTCTCTCTCTCTCTCTCTCTCTCTCTCTCTCTCTCTCTCTCTCTCTCTCTCTCTCTCTCTCTCTCTCTCTCTCTCTCTAGCTCTCCAAAATATCTTAATGAATTTTCTGAAATATAATCTTTTTAAATAAGGTAACTGTTTGTGCTAAAAAAAAAACCTAATTAACGGCACTAATGAAGTCAGAAAATGTCACACTGAGCCCAGAACCTTCATATTAAAAAAATCAAAAGTATTATTAATAATTATTGCTAGTTGGTGCAGAACGCATAAAATTAAAATGACCAATTTAATTCTTAATTACAGTTCATATTTTTTCTTCTATTCTCACACACTGAAAGCAGACTGTAGTTCAGATTTTTGCTTCTGAACGACAGATTATTCTTGAAGAGTTTGTCAACAACGCAATAAATTCCATTTTATATAAAAAATAATATGTCTTAATTTGCATAAGAATATAACTTTATTACGTCACGACATCTCATTTCTCTCAAATATGAACCTTCCCTTGGGCGATAACTTCTAAGTAAAATCTAATTTGATGTACGGAATTAAGTGGCATCTCGTTTCCAATAAGAGGGGGAAAATGGCACTCCCTTTGAACAGAAGGGAGAAATGGCACTCCCTTTGAACAGAGGGGAGAAATGGCACTCCCTTTGAACAGAGGGGAGAAATGGCACTCCCTTTGAACAGAGGGGAGATATGGCACTCCCTTTGAACAGAGGGGAGAAATGGCACTTCCTTTGAACAGAGGGGAGAAATGGCACTCCCTTTGAACAGAGGGGAGAAATGGCACTCCCTTTGAACAGAGGGGAGAAATGGCACTCCCTTTGAACAGAGGGGAGAAATGGCACTTCCTTTGAACAGAGGGAAGATGTGGCACTTCCTTTGAACAGAGGGAAGAAATGGCACTTCCTCTGAACAGAGGGGAGAAATAGCACTCCCTTTGAACAGAGGGGAGAAATGGCACTCTCTTTGAACAAAGGGGAGAAATGGCACTCCCTTTGAACAGAGGGGAGATATGGCACTCCCTTTGAACAGAGGGGAGAAATGGCACTTCCTTTGAACAGAGGGGAGAAATGGCACTCCCTTTGAACAGAGGGGAGAAATGGCACTCCCTTTGAACAGAGGGGAGAACACGAGATGATTAGCTTAATGAAGGTCTATAGAAGAATCTTCACCACCTTACCATATGAAAAATGCCAGCCCAAAACATGCTTTCTTTCTGTACATAATTCATTACAAGTAAAATTTGCATCATATCAATAACTTCAACAGGAGTGACTATTTTGGATATTACACAAAATTCCCTTCTCATAGAAAAATTTATATAGACGTGAATTATATAGTAGGATGTTTTCTTTTTTTAATTTAGGCTTATGTAAAAACCTTAAGATTAATTTATACAAGAGTGAGACGGAGTTCAGAACATGACTCTGAGACATTTCCTTATACAACACTGTTGTTGTTCCGGTTTTACGTCACGGACTCCCTTTTCTACCAAGGCCTAGGACGGTTGCCTTCTTGCGAAGGACTTGTTTTGGCAGATGTAATCCTTACCCTGAGTGCATGCCCTTGCTAACCTCAGACCGTGACGGGCGCGAACCCTCGACCTGACGCCTCAAAGGCGCTGACGCTACCGCTTGAGCCACGATGACTACATTTCCTTATACGAGACTAAGTGAGTGTAACTCATTTCAAGACCCTGCATGTAGGAAAAGTGCCACTTCTACGAAAAGCGGGTTGGCAAAAGTCATCTTATGAAAAATAATCATATTCACTTAACCCAGAATATCAGACAGGTTGCTTAAGTCTACATCAAAATGAGACACAACGTGAGCTAAGAAAAAGTGGCATTCTCATAGTGCCAGCAGATTGTATGTTTAAGAAGATTATACTCGTATTTTCACATCATCAGATTTAGGAAACTCAAGATAAAGAGGGGAATAATATTTATGAGCAAAAGGGAATTATTCTTACCATTCTATCTAATACATTCACTATATCTCTATTAGCAACGAGTAGTACTAGCAATAGTGGTCATAATGTGAAGTGGAGCAAACGAAAATAAGAACAAAATATAAAATTTTCTGCACAAAATAAGTTTCATCAAAAGCATCACTGGCGAGCACAAAAAAAAGTCTTATTAAATTAATTAAATTTTTATACGCATGACCAGAATTCTCTCCAGCTAACAGTCTACAAGGGCAGAAACTGAGGATGAATAAAAATAAACACTGAAAGGAAAAACAAGGTCGAAGAAAGAGGGAGAGAGAATTTGCTTTAAGATATACAAAGCGGATTAAGAAAGAAGGGAGTAACTGAGAACGTAACATGGAATAAGAAACAGAGAGAGTAAATAATACCACTGAACAAAGAAGAGGGGAACAGAGAACAAAATAAATACTGCAGATCAACGCTTAGTTCTCAGAAGATATAGCGCATGGTTAAATAATAATGGTAGAAGTAGCAGAGAAATGGGAGCAAGATAAATACTGCAGATCAACGCTTCATTCTCAGAAGATATAGTGCATGGTTAAATAATAATGGTAAAAGTAGCAGAGAAATGGTCTGCCTTAGATAAAACCGAATACACACGAAAGTGGTCTCACTAGCAGAGAAAGAGTGTCGTTTTTGGAAGAAGCACTATATAAATGAAAGAAAGCTGTTGTATATGCCGAAGAATATAGCCTGGCTTCAAGAATTTAGCAATGTACATTCGATAGTGGTTGCGGTAGCAGAGAAATAGTCCAAACAAACAAACATTTATTTCCATTTTGTACAATGGTTATTCAACATTAATAGTAACTTATAAGTAGACATGTAATTAAACTAATAAATAAGAGGGTTAGACATATAGTTAAATTAAATGTAGCTTTCATAGAAAATAATAATGCTGTAATAAAAATGTTAACAATAATGTTAATAATAAAGTAGTAAGTATGCCACTAGATACAGGATCGTTATTATCGGCATCATTTCCATATTTGTTTCCTTACAATGAGAATAATTAGTTCTTAATGAGCAGCAACTATTTGTCCAAAAGAAAACTATATAGTTTGCCTTTGAAAGCTGTGAAGGAGGATGAATTTTTAAGATGCTCTGGAATATTATTCCAGAGTGTTGGCCCTTTGATAGTGATCATCTTTGAACCTGCTTCTGTGTTTGTTCTGTGAATAAAGAGCTCACTGCTCTGTCTTGTGTTGGTTCCCCTTATATCCCTGACTGTTTTTAAATCAAATAGCCAGCTAGGATAATGATGGTCCAAAATTTTGAATACAAAAACATAAATAGCATAAGCGACCTTATTTTCTGCCCGCAGCCATCCAAGTTTATTGAGAGCTGGTGTGATGTGGTCATATTTTCTTATTCTTCCCAGGGCAACTCGAGCTGCAAGAGGCATGCACTCAGGGTAACGATTACATCTGCCAAAACAAGTCCTTCGCAAGAAGGCAATCGTCCTAGCCCTTGGTAGAAAAGGGAGACCGTGACGTAAAACTGGAACATTAGAAGTAAAACGAACACTTAAATGATATTCTAAAACTTAATGAACACACAAGAATTAAGCTTCTAATAATCACAAAAATCCAATATGAAATAGTTATCACTACAGAATCAAAAATATATCACTACATTATCAGTTTAATATCACCAAACTTATTATAAACAACTGTGGCACATGAACTATACAGTGCCAAAGGTATAAGAGAGTTCAGATGGTAACAGTTTCTGTTATAGTGGTGTTCAAACATGTGAATTTTCCATTCATTAATAAACATCACAATAGCTCTCATATACTTTTAGTGTCACATTTTCAGAATTTAGATGGGCACCACATAGAAGAATCACATTTGTGGGAGCAAAAAGACTATGGTTTATGACCTCAAAGAGAAGATTTCAAAATATATTTCAAGTCACATGGCATAAACAACATCACAAATATGGAATTTTCAGTCAATGAGACTGATCATGACAGATTGTATTTACATGATTCATTTCTGGGTTGGGAAGGGAGTTATAACTTATGTTTGTTTCGAAAAAGTACTGTCTTTTCATATAAACTACTGATAACCTTTTGTTTATAAAAATTAAATAGTAACAAATAAAAGGTGACAAATATAGCAAAAGAAATTACTTCCTAAATAAGCACACATTTAGTACACTAATTTGCGCAGTACTTCACGGTCTACAATAAATATTTACAGAAAACCCTATTTGTATCTAACAATTGTCATAAGTAGACATTATAAATTAAGGTGAATATTTTTTTCAGCAAAAATAAGGAAAATGTATATCCTTTTTATGCTATACTTTACGGAGGTCATTGTAGTCATATGTCGTTCCATGAGAGAATAATGTTGCTCAACATATTGCGTGGCTGCTCTTGGTGTACCTTGCTCTGTAATTCAGTTACTGCAGTCTCTCTCTCTCTCTCTCTCTCTCTCTCTCTCTCTCTCTCTCTCTCTCATACATGCATTTGCATATTGCCAAAAAGCCAAATATATTTGTCACTAAAGAAGTAGAACCTTTCTATAACCACTGTGTTATCTATCGCCTAAGCCAAAGGAGTGCAGCTACTTCTGGTCATTCATGATCAGCCCCATCAAGAATATTTGGGAATATGCTTTTGGGCTTCAGAATAAACTGCTGATGCCACTGCCTCGATTTCTTCAAGGGTTAACCTATGTAAAGCATGATAAGATTATGAGGAAAGTCAACAACGTTATATAATCACACACTAGATAATCCACCAGATCAAACACCAAAAACCATAGAAACTAACCCCCATAACCGCTCTTTTGAAAAAAAAAAAATACGAGTATAATATGTTTCTAGCTTCTCTACGGCTATATATTGATATTTAAACAAATAGTTAAGAACATGCATATTACGACAACAAATATAAAAACGAAACAAAACATTTTGAAATAAGTAAAAAAGTAAAAAAAAAAAAATCATAAAAAATGTGATAAAATACAATACGTAGGCTGACAGATTCTTAGGTCAGAAATAAGAGTTTGAGAAGCAAAACTGAAATGAAGAGCATATCAGATCTAGAATACGAATTCACAGGGTAAAACACAAGTAAAATTTCCATGTCCATTACAAATATAATGACATGAATGTAAGCGTAGAGCCTTAGATGACCCGGTGATGAAGAACGCTACTTTGTTTATCCCTTTTCAGTGGATTATGAATGACTGGAGAGTGCTTTAGACGTCTTAATGAGGTATTCATTGTAGTCATACCCTTGGAGCTGGGTAGTGAGTGATTAGACGTCTAACGTTTTTTCCCTGTTGATGTCATTTTAACGTGATTTTCATTGCAGAATTTTAATAATCATCGGGATTGCCATAAGGATACATAGGAGCTGCGCGACAAGTATAAATGCTCTTATAGAAGCCTGAACTCTAAAATATAATGTTCCATCAACGACCCCATGTTTCTAATGTGCACTCGCCGAACTTGCTAAACGACCGAGGATACCCCAGGTAGAAAGAAAACACTCTCTCTCTCTCTCTCTCTCTCTCTCTCTCTCTCTCTCTCTCTCTCTCTCCTCTCTCTCTCTCTCTCTCTCTCTCTCTCTCTCTCTCTCTCTCTCTCTCTCATCCAAGAAGTTCTAGGAAAATGTTGGACTTGGACAGCTCTGAGAGTGAGAAAGAAACAAGTCCAATCTGTTCCCAAGAGTCATTTTAACAATTACACACTTCGCTAATTTCTAATTATGATCGAGAAAAATGGGTGGTATAAGGTAAATAAACCACTGAGAAAAACTAGATGCTTTTCTGGAATTGGATCATAAAATATCAATTAAAAAAAAATCGTAGCTTTTAGGTGTAAATTCAGTGTTACTGGCAAACAGGGAAGAGTTCATATTTTATATTTACATCTTATGTGTTAGTCAAAGCAAGGAGCAGAATTTGTCACTAGAAAATTCTTAGAAATAAGTCAGTTGCTTTTTAATCTTTTACGCAGGATTGGATAGTTAGAATGAGGAAGGGAAAGCAAAAATTGTGTTGGAGCAGAGAGAATCTACTGGAAAGAAGGCCAAAGGTGCCAACTCAACTCGATACCGGTTCCAAGCCCGGATAAATGAACAGACATGCTGTCAGCAAGAGAGGCTATCCGTAAATTTTTAAGCCAAAGCCAACTTCTACTTTACAAAGTCTAGTGAGGAACACTGACTCCATATGAACGTGGGAAAAGCTCCCGACGAAGGAGAAAAAGAAATAAAAGTTGCCTTGTGAAAAATATCAGCCGCATATCCGTGAATAATTCTCTATGATCATTAGCAGATAGCAACAGATTAATTGCAATTAGCTCTTACTTAAATAATATATATATATATATATATATATATATATATATATATATATATATATATATATATATATATATATATATATATATATATATATATATATATATATATATATATATATATATATATATATATATATAATCTATTTATCTATCTATATACAACAGACATACAGTATTACAATAGGAGAGGCTGAGTCAGAAAAAATCACATAATAATCTCTTCCGGTTGTACGTCACGGACTCCCTTATCAACCAAGGCTAGGACGGTTGCCTTCTTGCGAAGGACTTGTTTTGGCAGATGTAATCCTTACGCTGAGTGCATGCCTTTGCTAACCTCAGACCGTGGCGGGGCGCGAACCCTCGACCTGACGCCTCAGAGTCGGAGACGCTACCGACTGAGCCACGGCGACTACAAAAAATCACATAATAATAATAATAATAATAATAATAATAATAATAATAATAATAATAAAAATAAAAATGATAATAATAAAAGCATTACTACTACTACTACTAATAATAATAATAATAATAATGTTATATCATTAAGATATTATTGTGGTTAGTAATAATGTCGATTCCAATGGGTACGATTTACCTCTGTTGAGACAGAAGTTTCCTCCGGTATATTAGCCTAGTTGTATTTGAAATCTAGATTGAATAATTTATTTAAACGACACATCAAGATAAATGTATTTGGTAACTCAATCCTGGTGTCACACTCGTAATACATATATATATATATATATATATATATATATATATATATATATATATATATATATATATATATATATATATATATATATATATACACGGCTATGAAATTCGTAAATGCTAATAATACAATTATAATGCAACAGCAACCATAGGCCTAGCTAAAGCTATTCCAGGTGAATGAACAAACGAGATTCGACAGCTATGGAGTAGCAGGTGTATTTATTTAACTCAATACCTATTTCACTGGAAAAAAAGCTAGTAAAGGCTAGGTTAGTATCATTCTAATGGTAAATATAACCCTAATATTTTCCTATAATGTACCCCATAGCAGTTATCATTATGGGGGGGGGGGTCGTTATCGTAAATAAATACAAACATAGGAAGTACCCCAAACTTATTCGACACTATATAAACAAAATGTCACAAACCGCGAAATATATCACAGGTTTTACTGTAAATATTTACCTAATAATATTCTTATATGGAGATAATTGTTGGTAAGTAACAATCCACGTTCTCCACGTTCAACGTTACCAATGTTACCGAAAAAAAACTTTTCATACAATATATCAACAATGTGACCAGAATTTTTAACCAGTATGTTTTTTTCTGTTTACTTGCCTGTGTAATAATTTTGTTTTAAAAGTTTTTATTCTACAGGAGTGGGTCGACGAAGGAAAATATGCATTAGTAGGTGCAGGAGCCATGTTGGGCGGTGTTGTTAGAATGACGCTTAGCCTGACGGTCATATTAATGGAAGCTGTGGGCAACATTACTTTTGGCCTGCCATTAATGATTGTTTTAATGGTTGCCAAGTGGGTGGGTGATTTCTTTAATGAGGAAGGATAGGTATTATTATTATTATTATTATATGCACAGGAAATATGTGCCGGTAAAAAGATGTGTGTCATCAGTATGATTCAGTATATGGGCGAAGCTATGGGCAAAGGAGTAGCAGGAGCTTGTGGTGCGAGGCAAGGGGAGTATGCTGTCGCCAGCGAGGAGGAACAAAATAGACCAAGGTCTCAACACGATTGGAGATACTACCTGTGCGGTAAGTTACTGATATAGGCCTCATATATATATATATATATATATATATATATATATATATATATATATATATATATATATATATATATATATATATATATATATATATATATATATGCGTGTATATATATATATATATATATATATATATATATATATATATATATATATATATATATATATATATATATATATATATATATATATATATATATATATATATATATATATATATATATATGTGTGTGTGTGTGTGTGTGTGTGTGTGTGTGTGTGCCCTGTGGGGCGGGCACAATATCAAAGAATAGCCTCACCGTATTCCCTGCGTGTCGTAAAAGGCGACTAAAAGTAGACGGGGCGGGGGGACTAGGAATCCCCCCTTGTATCAACCTCCTGCGAGACGTCAAAGAAGAGGGGGAGTAGAGGGGAGAATAACTTCTGCCCAAACTTTCCTTTCTTGATGTCGGTTACCCCCCAATTTAAGGGGGAAACAGCCAAGGTATATGTATGATGAATAAAATAATATTAGCACTAAATATTTAAAGGTCAAGCCATCGTCTTACCTTGGAGAGGTGGTTTGATTCGGTGAAAACTAAATTTCCAATATTATTCTCAATCCAAGTCAACCCAAACTATAAAGTTACGTATCCAAAGGAGCAACTTTTCAGCCTTCACGGAATCCTCGACTGACAAACGGATGTTGCTCAAGTATTGCCATCGCATTATTAATCATATATATTTCATCACTAACTGTATTCAACACTGAAAAATGACTCGATATTTAGCAAGAGGAAATTTTTTTTTTCCACACAGCTTCTGCTTGGGACATCGGCGTTAAGGGGAGGCCATCTTGGAACGCGTTCAGTAAGTCTTCCATAAAAAAAAAAATCTTGGAAAAAATATTAACTTTTACTGTTATAGCTCACGATAAGTTTGGAATTTTATTTCCTTTTTTTTTCTTTTGCATATATATTAAAAACGTACTTTAGAATATGGTTGTTGAATTAGATGAGTATTAAGATTAATCAACAGCGGATTTTTTTCACTTAAAAGAAGGAGAAAGAACGCATCCCCTTTCCCACCATGACGTCACGTCACTCACGCCTTCCTCATTCCCAGTTGTGCTTTTGATTAGCAGTGGTGAGAATTTGTCTTCGAATTTCGTTTTCCATTTTGTTTAGTGTATTTTAACTGATTGCGTGGGGTTACTGCATAATTATATTAGGTTCGTGTTCCACTGACCCTGTTTTTCGTTAGGATTTGAATGGACAAAAGTGAATTTTGTGAGAAAATATTATACTAGTGGTCGCCTTCTCCACCGAAAAGAAGGTAAACTATTCTGTTCTATTAGGCCGATGGAATGCTGATTATAACTAATAATAATGTTAAAAATGTGTTATTATTATTATTTTATCATTATTATTGTTATTATTCTTATTTTATTATTATTGTTATATATTTATTATTATTATTAATTTATTTTTGAGTTTTCATGTTAGAATAAGGGATTCAGAATTTCCTTTTATCATCATTTCTCGAGAATTCATGATGAATGCAAATTCACTCACTTGCCTGACAGTATATTTTTCTTAGTTTTTGTTCTAAGTTTCTTCATTATTTTAAATTTTTATTGACTCATTTTTTTGCAAGGAGAGCGTATATTTACAGTGTATCTGTTCTTTATTAGGCCTAGATAATTGCGTATGTTAACATTTGTTTGTCTTTGAAGCCTCTTTGACTTAAATAGGACTGTCCAGGACACTTCGATGTTAAAGTTTTCCTTCAGTTACGGTTCTCTTTCTATGCCTACTTCAACACCGAATATTCTTGGATGTTCGTTACACATCTCTTATTATCCCTTCACATTTGACATGTCACTACACTCCCCATCTGTTTCTCTTTACTTTTTGTTTTCTTCGTGCCCAATCCCGATGAGGGAAGATTTATTTATTTATTTATTTTGAATGTCCAGGTTTCACAACCATGAAATAAATAACAATAAATAAATCATGTCTTCCTCTTACTGTAATATCCAAACAGTGTTTACCAGTCATGACAACAAAATCCATCTTCAATTATGGAGCCTCTTCTATGCCAACATCTACACCGAATATTCTTAACAGATGTATATACAATGACAAATAAACAGTGAATTTAAATATAGCTAAGGAAAGCGTATACACATTAGTAAATAATAATAATTATTATTATAATAATAATAATAATAATAATAATAACAAAAAGAAGAGGGAGAGTGATACTAATAAATACCCAAGTTAAACATTAGTTTTTGTTTTAACACTGATATATATAGCCTATACGGAGTAATTAGGGCATAACAAATGTATAAGTAGAGTATAGTAGTCTATCACTACACTCAAAGATATAATATTGTCCCCTTCTCTTGGTGTGTTTTTTTTTCAATGCTTTCATAAAAAAATTACAAACATTGATAGACTAGTAGCCTAATTGAAAATATTACCTAATTACCTTCTCTTCTGCTACTTGCCTCGTCGTCACCCCATCTCCTCTCCCCACGCGCGCACACTCACACACACACACCCATCTTGGCGATATTAAATGTATTATACAGTCAGACACGATCTTCTAAACATGAATAACAATAGATATAAATATTCTTGTGGGTAAAGTAAATATAAGATCTATTGCAATTTACTCACTATCTTCATCGTTTTTCATCAAAATCACTCTGCAGTGAGTTGGATGAATTCTCTTCACTCACCTTGTGGAGTGTTAGTTCACGCCCATAGCATAATGAACCTCCTGTCACCTTCAATTTTATGCTGTTTATAATGAAGAATTATATTTACCGAAGCGAGGATGCTTGGTGTTAATAGAAGGAAATAGTGTAATAGTCAGCCTGAGTGCCCA
>JAXCGZ010013840.1:22500-35000 GCA_037179515.1 Halocaridina rubra | reverse complement strand
TCAAAGCCGTTGTAACCTAGTTTCTTTTTATCTATAAATATCCATATGGAGTATAAACTTCTTGAAAATAATTTATAATCCTGATTCTCCCGTTATACTTAGGCTATCTAATTTCATTTCTAAATCGAATATTTTGGACTTCTTAGACATCAAATATTTCTCTGAATATTTAAGACTTGCATTTTATAAATTAAATTATTTTCCACATGATACACCTACAACTAATACCTTAAAAATAATATATAAAGCAAAATAAGAACAAAGAAATAAAAGACTGTATATATAAATACACACGCACACATATATAAGCCCTGAGGCTGAAATGATATTGGTGGATCCGTTTAGAGGAAAATTTTGTATTTTTGTAATATGCACCTTTGTTCTTGCATTAAACATTGTTTAAAGAAAAACAACAACGGAATTCGTCACTAAAAGAGATAAAAGGATTTTACATCTAGAGGTCCTACGTCAAGGCACCATTCGCGTAGGCCTAAGTGTGACGAAAAAAAAAATAAGGAAGATGTATGTCCAATTACTTCTCTTGTCGACCGTTGATATTTTATAAGCAGCGATGCTTAATTTGCCTTCTCAAATAAATAGTTCCGGTTTTACGTCATGGAATCCCTTTTCTACCAAGGGCTAAGACGGTTGCCTTCTTTCAAAGGACTTGTTTTGGCAGATATAATCGTTACCCTGAGTGCATGCCCTTGCTAACCTCAGACCGTGACGGAGCGGGAACCCTCGACCTGACGCCTCAGAGTCGGGAACGCTACCGCTTGAGCCACGGTGACTACTTTTGCCTTCTCAAATAAAGAGAAGTAATAACTTATTTTTTTTAAACTGTGCATCAAGCTTTATATATTCGTAATAGATATTGCACTACATTTTATTTTTAGAATCTTATAAATCGTGATTTTCATTTATCTCGTTCTCGAGGTGTCTAGTATATCTGTTATTTAATCTCGCAGTAACGCAAGAGACATGCTGCATGGAACAGATAATTGACAATATATGTCTGTCCAGTCTGTGACACCTGGAGCAGATTTTTCTTGTACATAGCAACAGCCAAGGCACGTTCATGCCTCTAGTCTCTAGCTCAGAGCCCGTGAAGGAAAATCCTTCGAATTTCTCTTTTGTCTTTATAAGGTCAAACATTTCTCTAGTTAATAATAATGGTCTTTACATCCGGATTTGGATTATTAATTTTAGAGTTGGTGTTTGTCGTCCTCTCTCTCTCTCTCTCTCTCTCTCTCTCTCTCTCTCTCTCTCTCTCTCTCTCTCTCTCTCTCTCTCTCTCTCTCTCTCTCACACACACACACACACACACACACACATTCCAGTTGGATAGAATGACATTCAAATCCTTTATATATACTTGGCGCGCATTATGACAACCATTTATCATTATTCGTATTAACTCCACGATTACGAGGCAGTGACACTGGTTAGGGGAAACCATGTCTGAATTCACATGAATAAAGCGCTTTCACTCTCCAGTTTTATGAAATGATAGGAACATTTCCTTCTCTGAATGCTTTCAGTAACCTTGTAATGGTTTATAGAGAGAATTTAATGATAAAAATCCCCCCACATATATTAATAGGACTCGGAATAATCAGCCCCTAACAGTGAAGTTCAGGTAGCCTAAAAGGAAAATGTAGGCCTATGTATGATTTTTTTTTTGGCAGTGTTTGTGGTTTGCTTTACTGAAGTTGTGTGTGTTTGTACATACTCTAAACTCCAGTAAAATAATTTTTAACTACTATAAGCTCTGTTACATATGGGTCTCACTACACTAATTAAAATGAGTTTAGATAAGTCGATTATACATTGTATGACGTCACCCAAAATGTGAAACTGGTCTAGTGTCAGTCACACACTTCAAATATGAGTTATAGTATCATTATCTGTATATATATATATATATATATATATATATATATATATATATATATATATATATATATATATATATATATATATATATGTATATATATATATATATATATATATATATATATATATATATATATAGATAGATAGATAGATAGATAGATAGATATATGATACATATGATTATGTTTCACGAGAAGCACATAGATGTAGTTATGGTTCTCGTTCTATGCCTACATCAACACCCGAGTATTCTTGGATATTCGTTACACATGTCTGTATCCCTTCACATCTGACAAGTCACAACATTCCATATCTCTATTTCTCTTTATGTTTTCTTCGTGCCCAGGCCTGATGAGGGTAGATTTTATATAGTTTTTATTTTTTTTTTGCCTGTCCTGGTGTCACAATCATAAAATAAAAAAAAAAAAATGTGGATGGTTATGGCTACGTAAGGAAATATATTATCTTTGAGCTGTAAAATATAGTTGTAATTTCAAGACTCTAGAGGCATGAATTATGCTCCGCATTCCGTCATACCTAATCCGATATTCGCGAGGCCCCATGTGTGTGCACTTAGGTTTTTTTTCCCCTGAGTTAAAGATGGCGATAAATAATTATTGTTTGGGGATGCTATAATTCATGATGTTTTGATAATTATGTTTTGATATTTAATATCTTATTTAATATTGTGTTTGTTACGTAAGAATGTTTGCAAATCACTTTACACTTTTAATGTTTGACTTTAAAAGTTTAAACTATAAAGATTATAGAGGTCTAGGCCTAATTATTATTATTTTGTTTTTTTTGGAGTGAGATCCGGTAGTCCCAGTGACATGCGACTTCTGTATCCGCACACTTTTATTGCATCATTATGTTGAATACCGTTTTGATAACAGAGGATAATACGGACTGAGGTTAGTAAGGGCATACACTCAGGGTAACGATTACATCTGCCCTAGCAAGTCCTTCGCAAGAAGGCAACCATCCTAGCCCTTAGTTGCAAAGGGAGTTCGTGACGTAAAACCGAAACCAAAACAACCAATTTAGGCGCTACAGGAAAATGATCCTTCTAGGAAATAGGTTCACATAACAGCAGACATATGATGAAAAATAAATCACATCATCGCAACTGATTGAATTTTAAGGACTAAGTGATTCGGCAGTAAGGTCTCAGCTTTTACTACACCTGCCCTTGAGGGGTATTTGTTAAGATCTGGGAGCATCTTGAATGTTCTTATGAATATTTAACAAGTAGTACAGTTCAGAGAACACACACACACACACACACACACACACACACACACACACACACACACACACACACACACACACACACACACACATATATATATATATATATATATATATATATATATATATATATATATATATATATATATATATATATATATATTTTCATCTTTACTTTGCCTTTTGGTAAAAATATGAACGTGTCATGTAAAAACAGATTAGCGGAAGGATCTGTATTTCTCTGAATACAATTTTGCTGAATTAAATTCGACTAGGCTCTGAGAATCATTTTTTTTAATGCCCTGTTGCTTCGCCCATTCCCATTTTATTCACAGAGAGACATATGCATATTCATGGAGTGAAACACACAATGGTTTCATACATGAATGAATATGCATCTCTCTCTCTCTACCTTTTGATATTTTTGTAGTGAGAGAGACAGAGAGGTATATATTCTCTCCTCCTTTGTTTTGGGCTCAACAGAGGTTCATAACTAATGTATGGACAAGATATATATATATATATATATATATATATATATATATATATATATATATATATATATATATATATATATATATATATATATGTGTGTGTGTGTGTGTGTGTGTGTGTGTGTGTGTGCGTGTGTTGTGGGTGGGTGGGTGTGCGTGCGCGCGTGCTATTACTATAAATATTAGTTTTTTTCATAAATCATTACAAAACGTGCATGTTGTATATAACATTTTGTGGATTTAATGTATGTGGGTGAACACTTACATTCTAGGTGTCGTCCATTTTTCACCTGGAAAAATATATATATATATATATATATATATATATATATATATATATATATATATATATATATATATATATATATATATATATATATATATATATATATATATATATATATATATATATATATATATATATATATATATATATATATATATATATATATATATATATATGAGTGTGACACCAGGACAGGCAGAAACTGCCCTCATCAATAAAGACCCGGGCACGAGAAAATACCAAGACGAAGGAAAAAAAAAAGGTTAAGGACAAGGCAGAGATGAGGTAATGTCACACAAAGGAAAACGACAGCCAGAAAAAAAACAGTCAAAGTACAGAGGATCTAGAGATATGGAGGAGTAGGCCTTGAGATGACGATAGATTTGGTTTTTGAAGGATGAAAGGTCATAAGAATTAGGAAAGACAGAGGGAGGAAGAGAGCTCCAGAATCTGGAGGGAGGTGGGAAGAAGCAGTCGCTACACCAACCAATATATATATATATATATATATATATATATATATATATATATATATATATATATATATATATATATATATATATATATTAGTAGGTTGATCCATGGCACCATCTGCCCGTTGCTGTACTACAGCTTAAGGTCTTTTAAACTTATTGTCTTGGATATCTCGATGTTGAGACTTCCTTCAGCTATGGATCCTCTTCTATGGCTACATTTACACAAAATATTATTGAATATTCTTTACGCATCTCTTATTATCCCTTCACATCTGACAAGTCTCAACACTCCTATATGTTTCTCTTTGCTCTATGTTTCTTCGTGCCCAGGCCCGATCAGGGCAATTTATTTTCCTCCGTCATAATATATATATATATATATATATATATATATATATATATATATATATATATATATATATATATATATATATATATATATATATATAACGTATTTGTTAGCTTGCCTAGCAACAACTTAACATTTTATGGATAACATGTTCACCATCAGTATGCAAATACATTCATCAAACTACTCGTGGAACCTCCCCCTCTTGATTGGCGAACCCATTGCCCCCAACCCCCACCCCAATACACTGCATTTGGAATGCAGAGAGAGAATATTTTCATTACCGCATTTCACACTTAGCTGAGTTTTGGGGAGTGTCAGTACCTATGGATGCAATAACGAATGCAGTGGCAATTTTCAGTATTTTATTTGTTTCTTTATTCATTTATATAGAATACTAATGTATGTATACATGTAGGTATAATATACATATACTTAAACATACACTTCCTTATGCATTTTGGAATATTCATCAAAAAGTTATGTTATTTTTTTCTTTAAATAAGGAGTCGAATTTGTGGTACTTAATTTGTGGTAGTCAGCTTTTATATTTATGCTCTGCTGTTGCAGTACAAATTTAGTTTATCTTTTTTTTCTTGTTAATCATGTAATAATGTCCTTAAGCATATTAACAGTTTGCTATTAAAGTCGCCAAGTCCTTCGTAAGAAGGCAACCGTCCTAGCTCTTAGTAGAAAAGGGAGTTTGTGACGTAAAACCGAATCCAGTCAACATCAATTAAGCAATGGCTAATGCTTTGCGAATTTATAAGGTTGATATTATCATGCAGATAATGTATCAACTACGACTTTATATCCTAATTAAAACGCTGTCTTTCGTATTTATCTGATCACCTTCTCAACGTGCAAGAGAAAAGGTGACCAAATGAGTTCACGAAATTGATATCTACTTAAAATATTTTTCACGTTTTCATTAATGGGCCTTCCCTACCATTTTAGACTGTATTGTAGCAGTAGTGTGATATATATATATATATATATATATATATATATATATATATATATATATATATATATATATATATATATATCTTATTCCTGAGGAAGCCCACTGCTAACTCATTTTCATTCTGAGTGAGCCTTGCTTACATTAACCATTCTGCACTTTGCCTTCCGAAGTAAGTTTTCATCTTCTCCAGTACATTTCCAGTTATTTTTGCCGTTATTTAATATCACTGCCACTTACTTGCAGTCCATATACAAGTGCTGTACATTTATCAGTTGGATAATTTGTTTTTATTTATGGCTGATGACCCTCTACTTTGTATTCATATATTACACTATGTATTATACCGATTAAAATACTAGTTCTTAATTATTTATGAGTTCAGTTGACATTATACTCTAGAATAGTGATGTCGTTTATTACTTCTCAGTATCATTATAGTGAATACCCCATTAAAACACGGCTTTCATCTCTCTTATTCAATCCTTATTAAATGAGTGAAGTGTAGCGTAACTAACGACCTCATCATCAAAGAATCTGCTCTTTCGACCGGCGTCATTCGCATCTCTGGTGGAAATATGGGGCATAGTCTCTGTCTCTGGAGCTCATTACTCTCGTTTCGCGAATGATACTTGTGATTCGTTTGCTTAGTAGCGTTTACTCTATCTATCTATCTGTCTATCTATCTATCTATCTATCTATTTATATCTATCTATCTATCTATCTATCTATCTATTTATCTATCTATCTATCTATCTATCTATCTATCTATCTATCTATCTATATATATATATATATATATATATATATATATATATATATATATATATATATATACATACATATATATATATATATATATATATATATATATATATATATATATATATATATATATATAAACTATCAAGACTTTTATTTTTAGCTAATTTGTGGCGCAATGGTAGCGTCTTAGGCTGGTAATATACTCTCCCCAGGTTCGATCCTGGCCCGGGGTTGAAATAGCTTTCACTGTCTCATTTCGTTACCGATTTATTTGCCAATTAATTTGGGGTCGATGATTTCCTATAGGTCTACCTGCAGATCACTAGATCCACGGGATTGGAGAGGGGGATCGGGCCCTTGGTATATGGTAGGTATGCAGTCGGGTCCTTGGTATATCACTGTCTCTTGCCTTTGCCATTCTTCACCATCTTCAGAGATCTTTAAAGGGGGGTTTACACGGTCAAACGGTTCATCGAATGGTTCATCGAATACGGAACGTGTTCGACAACCAAATACCCCGTTCACACGTTCGAACATCACTTCAAACACTTGTCTGTCGAACCGCGTTCGACGAACCGTTTGACCGTGTAAACCCCCCTTAAGCTTTAGTGTAATACTGATTAGAGGCCGTTGTTGAAAATGAAGAGAATATTGTCGATGGCAGCCACATCAACGGTGTTGCTACCTGTGATGAACAAACAAATAGTCGACAACAAGTAGCAACATATTGCCATGTTCGACAACAAGTAGCAACATATTGCCATGTTGTTTTAGAACACAAGGCATTAAATGAATATCAACCAACAAAAGCAATACAATTATGCTAATGGACTACAGCAAGAGCAATTTAGTAGAATGAGCAACATTGCTGTTCCCGTGGCAAAATAAATGATAATGGTTCCCATAAAATATAATGTCAGGAGATAATTCCCCTTTTCTCATTTCACTGATATATATTCATCTTAAAATATAACCCAGCCACTGAGGGGGGCAAGCCAGCCTCAACTTGGTGCCGGTCCCAAGCCCGGGTAAATGGGGAGGGTTGGCGGCAGGAAGGGCATCCGGCCATAAAAATTTTGCCAAAACCAAAATATGGCCAGTACAGATAACTCGAGCCCACATAAAAGTGGGAAAAAGAGAAAGATCTATACTGGCCAGAAACATCGACCCCACATAAAAGTGGGAAAAAGATGTAGACGAAGAAGAAGAAGAAGAAGATATTCATCTTAAAATCTGGCATCTAATTAAGGCCAGTATTTTATTAAAAAAGAGAGGATTTTGTGCCAAATATTTGGGATGGAATGAAGTTTGAAAATCCTGATATACTTTTTACATTAGCTCTGTTTTATTATTTTTAAACTGATATTGGTGGTTCCTAATGACGTGTTAACCGATTGCAGAATTGATGTAAAGTTAAATAATGTATCAGATTTATTTGTTTTTCTTTGCTAAATAATAATTATACACATTATTTTTATCTATGTCTAGTACATTCAGTCTCACAGCGGCTCGAGGGACGTACACACACACACACACACACACACACACACACACACACACACACACACTATATATACACTCACACACACACACACACACACACACATGTGACAGTAAAAGAGGCTGTAAAGGTGGTGGCACTGGAAAACATACAAACAGTTGACTATAAAGAGACAGTAATCGAAAAAATGAAAGACGTTGTGATGGAAAGGGCAAACCCACTCATCAGACAGGCACTTGATAAGGAGAAGACAGTGGTAATCTCAGGCATAAGTGAATCCCAGGAGCCAACATGGCAGGGGAGACTTGAAGAAAATAAAGCTAAGGTTGTAGACCTGATAAGAAAGCTTGGAGTAGTATGTGGTCCTGAGGATATTGTAAACATACACCAACTAGGTAAATATTCAAGGGAAGGGAAGCCGAGACCAACAAAAGTAACCTTTGAGAGAGGGGAAACATGTAGGGAAATATTGTTGAGAAAAAAAAGTCTAAAAGACCTTCAAGAATGCAAAGAAGTGTTCATTAGACGATACAGAACACAGGAAGAGATGGGAAAGATCAAAAACTTGTTGCAAGAGGCAAGAAGGTTAAATGATGAGAGAAATGAAGAAGAGAAGAAAAATTTTCGTTACGGAATACTTCCAGACAAAGGGGAGATAAAGAAGATAATGACAGAAGATCAGGGGATGGGGCCTCATTAAGATTGTTATACACAAATGCTGATGGATTAGCTGGTAAGGCAGTAGAATTAAAAGATAGGATTCACAACAGTAAGGCAGATATAGTAGCAATTACAGAGACTAAGTTGAGTGAGGACATAAACAGTGTCACAGTTTTTCCTAAGGGCTTCAGAATACTAAGGGTTGAAAGATCTGAGAGGACTGGTGGAGGGATAGCACTGCTCATAAGTGAGAGGATTCAAGTTGAAGAAATAAACTTGGCTATAGAAAGTGAGTTTAGGGAATTTCTTGTTGCTCGCATAAATACTGGGTCAGAGAGCATTATAATAACTGTTGTATACAACCCACCAAGGAACCAAAATAGGCTTGAAATTTATGAGGAAAGTCATATAGGTACTATTGAAGTCATAAACTCAGTTGTTAACATGGCACAGGAGAAAAAATGTAGGATTTTGATTATGGGAGACTTTAATCATAAAGAGATAGATTGGATAAATCTTGACCCACACAGTGGTGAGGACTCATTCGGGGCAAGATTCCTAGATTGCGTACAAGGGAATTTCCTACACCAACATGTAATGGAACCAACAAGAGCCAGGGGTGGGGATGAGCCATCACTACTTGATCTAGTGTTCACAGATAATGTGTTGGATATTGAAAATATTGAGTATGAACCACCAATTGGAAAGAGTGACCACTGTGTGTTGTTGATGGAGTATATCATTGAAGACATTCTTCCTGAGAGTAGAGGCACTGAGGACATGAGGAGGAACTATCCGAAAGGAGATTACATCAAAATGAATTAGCTTTTTGCAGTTATTGACTGGAGAACCTTATTTTACAACAAATCTGTACAAGAAATGTATGACATCTTTTGTGAGAAATATGGGAAGATAGTAGATTGCTGCATACCTCTCACCAAAGTAGGTGTAATTCATGCCAGAGAGAAATGGTTCGATAATGGGTGTAAAAGAGCTAAGGAGTGGAGAGACAAATGCTGGAAAAGGTATAGGAGGAGAAAAAACATAAATGCCTGGCAAACCTACAAAAGAGCAAGAAATGACTACCTAAGTAAAAGGAGAGAGGCAGAGAGAGATTATGAGAGGGACATCACCAGGAAGGCTAAAGAAAATCCCAAGCTTTTCCACAGCTTTATCAGAGGAAAACTGAAGGTAAAAGAACAGGTTTTAAGTCTAAAGAGAGCGGATGGAAGCATCACTGAGACGGACGAAGAGATCTGCAAAGAATTGAACAAGGAGTTTCAGTCAGTATTTACAGTAGAAAATACCCCACCCCCTCAGATTGCAGTGATAGAAGCTCAAGGGCCGGTATTAGAGAACATCAACCTTACAGCCACAGAGGTATGCAAAGCGCTGATGGATTTAGATGTTCATAAAGCTACAGGTCCTGATGACATATCCCCTCATGTGCTTAAAAAATGCGCAAACACAATATCAGTGGCACTAAGTATCATATTTAAGGAGTCACTGGAGTCGGGGGAGATTCCAAGATGCTGGAAACAAGCAAATGTGATACCTATCTTCAAAAAGGGAAGGAGGGATACGGCTCTGAACTATAGACCAGTTTCCTTGACCAGCATAGTTTGCAAAGTTATGGAGAAACTACTAAGGAAACATATCTCTCTTCACTTGGAATCCTTCAACTTTTTGTCAGTGAGGCAACATGGCTTCAGAGAAGGAAGATCAACAGTAACAAACTTATTAGAATTTTATGATGAGGTAAGCCAAATCTTACAGGAAAGAGAGGGCTGGGCAGATTGCATATTCCTAGACTTCCAGAAAGCGTTTGACACTGTTCCACATGGGAGACTTATTAGGAAGCTGCAATCAATGGCTAGAATAGGTGGAAATGTCTTGGAATGGATAAAAACTTACTTAGAAGGAAGGGAACAGAGGGTTAGAGTAAGACACTCAGTGTCTGAATGGAGAAGAGTTAGTAGTGGAGTTCCACAGGGTTCAGTTTTAGGGCCACTTTTGTTCCTTGTATATGTAAATGACTACCAGAGTCTGTAAATTCATTCATGAATATGTTTGCAGATGATGCAAAGATTGTGAAGAAAGTAAAAAACGAGAACAATGGTAGAGAACTTCAGGAGGATCTAAATAATCTGCATGAGTGGTCAGAAAAGTGGCTAATGAAATTCAATACCTCAAAATGTAAGGTAATGAGAATGGGTACAAGTGCAAGAAGGCCCAAGCTTGACTACTCGGTGGCTGGAGCACAACTTCAAGAGACAGAAAATGAGAGAGATCTAGGAGTAAACATACTGGCAGATTTGTCTCCAGAAATACATATAAATGGCATAGTAAGGGCAGCATATGCATTCTTATCAAATGTAAGGGTAGCCTTCAGGCACATGGACAAGGAAATGTTCAGAAATATTTATGTAACCTATGTGAGGCCAAAACTCGAATATGCAGCCCCCTTTTGGAATCCGCACTTGAAAAAGCACATAGTTAAGCTTGAAAAAGTTCAAAGACATGCCACGAAACTGGTGCCAGAAATACGCAATCTCAGTTATGATGAGAGGCTGAGGGAATTAGACTTACCATCACTCGAAGCTAGAAGAGTGAGGGGGGATATGGTGACAGTCTTTAAATTCCTTCATGGTTATGATAGAGTGGATAGGGATCGATATTTTGATATGGCTGGCTCTAGAACTAGAGGTCATAGTTTGAAGCTTCGTAAGAAAACTTGTTTGCAAGATGTAAGGAAATACTTTTTCAGTGTAAGAGTAGTTGATAATTGGAATTGGCTAAGCGAGGAGGTAGTTAATGCTATCTCAATCCATAGTTTTAAGGACAGGTATGATAAGTATCACTAAGTCTAAAATGGAAGCGATCAGGAGACGGGAAGATACGAGCTTTGGGCTCTTTCCCGTAAACACAATTAGGTAATCACAATTAGGTAATCACACACACACACAAAGATCTGACACCGTGATTTTAATAAAGTTCTCACTTTCCTAGCTTAGCTGACATTGATAACCATGTACAGATGCAACTACCCACCCCTTTTTATCTCCAGAGAACCCTAACGAAGAGAAAAATTAAGAACCACCTTAAGGAGTTGAACGCTGAACCTTGTGCTATATCCACCGAGCTACCAAGTAAGCTGCTAAAATTATTTTACTTCTTTTTTAGGGGAGACAGAAGTATTAATCTGCTTATTTCTACCTATTCCTAAGCTTGTAAACATTGCTGGCTTGTCTCATTTATGTTAAAGTTAACACGTTAATGTATTATTTAACAACTGTGAAGTATGTTTTATTTTAAATATGGTAATTTATCTCTTGTGGGGGGGGGGGGTTTCTCCGCCAGAGGGTGTGAACTTTTAAGTATTTTTTATTTGGTTTCCCCATTATTTTGTATTTTTTAATTCCTCTTTAATAAATTTTTATTTGTTACCAATTATATATTTTATTTATATTGTATTCTATCAATATTAAAATTTACCTTTTTATAAATGCATCTCTTTTTATTGCATTATGTATTGTTTGTTTTATTTTTATATATTAAATGTTAATAACTGCTTTTTCATTTTTTCGCTATGAATGTTTTAATTCATAGTTTCTCCATTTCTCTTTGGTGTTTTTGTTCCTTCAGAATTAAGTTCTCTTTTCTAAGATAAGTTTTCGTAGTTTTTTTTAATAATTATTTCTGTTTTTTTTTTCGATTTTTGCTTTCATAATTATTTTTATTTCTATTCCTGTAATATTATATTATCTCAACCTCAGGGCTTGTAGATTTTCGTGACGTCCTCTTTGTTGTTTGATTGCTTACTCCACCTGCCGCCAATCACGTGGCAGATAAGCCCAT
>JAXCGZ010013840.1:0-15000 GCA_037179515.1 Halocaridina rubra | reverse complement strand
TTGGAAAAAATAAACTTCCAAACCTATTTCTAATTTTCAAGATAGTTTTGAGCTATAATGATTTAGGAAAATTCAATTTTGGACTCCAGATGAAAGATCTACAAATGATTTGTATATCCAAAATTCTGCATAAATTTACCAAAATTAAGAATATAAACTTTTTTTGTAATTTCCAATACATTTCAATAAATATATTTCCTTTTCTTAGATTGATCAATGGAACTAAATTTCCTATTCAAGTCGAAAATCTATCACTATATTTCAGAACGTCTAAAAATTCTGACTAATTTATAACCCAATTCATGCTTCTAGGATGCAGACCTGTAAAAGTTCTAGAAGACTGAATTGAATTACAAATACCATTAGTGTTGTCAAAACAGTAATATTCGACTAATGAATTCCTGAAATGACTAAGAAAAATAATCAGTTCTGTAGCTGCAGATACAGTGTCTGTTTCCCAACCTCTCTCATCATAATTACCCCCAATATCAATCCCCGGCAACGCCAGAGAGAAATAATTCAATAAGTCCCTCATCATTAGGAGAGACAAGAGGCTCTGATTGGCTATCATAAGGATATCGTGGAGGGCTCTGGTTGGTTCATCAGATGGGCTTATCTGCCACGTGATTGGCGGCAGGTGGAGTAAGCAATCAAACAACAAAGAGGACGTCACGAAAATCTACAAGCCCTGAGGTTGAGATAATATAATATTACAGGAATAGAAATAAAAATAATTATGAAAGCAAAAATCGAAAAAAAAAACAGAGAAATAATTATTAAAAAACTACGAAAACTTATCTTAGAAAAGAGAACTTAATTCTGAAGGAACAAAAACACCAAAGAGAAATGGAGAAACTATGAATTAAAACATTCCTAGCGAAAAAATGAAAAAGCAGTTATTAACATTTAATATATAAAAATAAAACAAACAATACATAATGCAATAAAAAGAGATGCATTTATAAAAAGGTAAATTTTAATATTGATAGAATACAATATAAATAAAATATATAATTGGTAACAAATAAAAATTTATTAAAGAGGAATTAAAAAATACAAAATAATGGGGAAACCAAATAAAAAATACTTAAAAGTTCACACCCTCTGGCGGAGAAACCCCCCCCCCCACAAGAGATAAATTACCATATTTAAAATAAAACATACTTCACAGTTGTTAAATAATACATTAACGTGTTAACTTTAACATAAATGAGACAAGCCAGCAATGTTTACAAGCTTAGGAATAGGTAGAAATAAGCAGATTAATACTTCTGTCTCCCCTAAAAAAGAAGTAAAATAATTTTAGCAGCTTACTTGGTAGCTCGGTGGATATAGCACAAGGTTCAGCGTTCAACTCCTTAAGGTGGTTCTTAATTTTTCTCTTCGTTAGGGTTCTCTGGAGATAAAAAGGGGTGGGTAGTTGCATCTGTACATGGTTATCAATGTCAGCTAAGCTAGGAAAGTGAGAACTTTATTAAAATCACGGTGTCAGATCTTTGTGTGTGTGTGTGATTACCTAATTGTGATTACCTAATTGTGTTTACGGGAAAGAGCCCAAAGCTCGTATCTTCCCGTCTCCTGATCGCTTCCATTTTAGACTTAGTGATACTTATCATACCTGTCCTTAAAACTATGGATTGAGATAGCATTAACTACCTCCTCGCTTAGCCAATTCCAATTATCAACTACTCTTACACTGAAAAAGTATTTCCTTACATCTTGCAAACAAGTTTTCTTACGAAGCTTCAAACTATGACCTCTAGTTCTAGAGCCAGCCATATCAAAATATCGATCCCTATCCACTCTATCATAACCATGAAGGAATTTAAAGACTGTCACCATATCCCCCCTCACTCTTCTAGCTTCGAGTGATGGTAAGTCTAATTCCCTCAGCCTCTCATCATAACTGAGATTGCGTATTTCTGGCACCAGTTTCGTGGCATGTCTTTGAACTTTTTCAAGCTTAACTATGTGCTTTTTCAAGTGCGGATTCCAAAAGGGGGCTGCATATTCGAGTTTTGGCCTCACATAGGTTACATAAATATTTCTGAACATTTCCTTGTCCATGTGCCTGAAGGCTACCCTTACATTTGATAAGAATGCATATGCTGCCCTTACTATGCCATTTATATGTATTTCTGGAGACAAATCTGCCAGTATGTTTACTCCTAGATATCTCTCTCATTTTCTGTCTCTTGAAGTTGTGCTCCAGCCACCGAGTAGTCAAGCTTGGGCCTTCTTGCACTTGTACCCATTTTCATTACCTTACATTTTGAGGTATTGAATTTCATTAGCCACTTTTCTGACCACTCATGCAGATTATTTAGATCCTCCTGAAGTTCTCTACCATTGTTCTCGTTTTTTACTTTCTTCACAATCTTTGCATCATCTGCAAACATATTCATGAATGAATTTACAGACTCTGGTAGGTCATTTACATATACAAGGAACAAAAGTGGCCCTAAAACTGAACCCTGTGGAACTCCACTACTAACTCTTCTCCATTCAGACACTGAGTGTCTTACTCTAACCCTCTGTTCCCTTCCTTCTAAGTAAGTTTTTATCCATTCCAAGACATTTCCACCTATTCTAGCCATTGATTGCAGCTTCCTAATAAGTCTCCCATGTGGAACAGTGTCAAACGCTTTCTGGAAGTCTAGGAATATGCAATCTGCCCAGCCCTCTCTTTCCTGTAAGATTTGGCTTACCTCATCATAAAATTCTAATAAGTTTGTTACTGTTGATCTTCCTTCTCTGAAGCCATGTTGCCTCACTGACAAAAAGTTGAAGGATTCCAAGTGAAGAGAGATATGTTTCCTTAGTAGTTTCTCCATAAGTTTGCAAACTATGCTGGTCAAGGAAACTGGTCTATAGTTCAGAGCCGTATCCCTCCTTCCCTTTTTGAAGATAGGTATCACATTTGCTTGTTTCCAGCATCTTGGAATCTCCCCCGACTCCAGTGACTCCTTAAATATGATACTTAGTGCCACTGATATTGTGTTTGTGCATTTTTTAAGCACATGAGGGGATATGTCATCAGGACCTGTAGCTTTATGAACATCTAAATCCATCAGCGCTTTGCATACCTCTGTGGCTGTAAGGTTGATGTTCTCTAATACCGGCCCTTGAGCTTCTATCACTGCAATCTGAGGGGGTGGGGTATTTTCTACTGTAAATACTGACTGAAACTCCTTGTTCAATTCTTTGCAGATCTCTTCATCCGTCTCAGTGATGCTTCCATCCGCTCTCTTTAGACTTAAAACCTGTTCTTTTACCTTCAGTTTTCCTCTGATAAAGCTGTGGAAAAGCTTGGGATTTTCTTTAGCCTTCCTGGTGATGTCCCTCTCATAATCTCTCTCTGCCTCTCTCCTTTTACTTAGGTAGTCATTTCTTGCTCTTTTGTAGGTTTGCCAGGCATTTATGTTTTTTCTCCTCCTATACCTTTTCCAGCATTTGTCTCTCCACTCCTTAGCTCTTTTACACCCATTATCGAACCATTTCTCTCTGGCATGAATTACACCTACTTTGGTGAGAGGTATGCAGCAATCTACTATTTTCCCATATTTCTCACAAAAGATGTCATACATTTCTTGTACAGATTTGTTGTAAAATAAGGTTCTCCAGTCAATAACTGCAAAAAGCTAATTCATTTTGATGTAATCTCCTTTCGGATAGTTCCTCCTCATGTCCTCAGTGCCTCTACTCTCAGGAAGAATGTCTTCAATGATATACTCCATCAACAACACACAGTGGTCACTCTTTCCAATTGGTGGTTCATACTCAATATTTTCAATATCCAACACATTATCTGTGAACACTAGATCAAGTAGTGATGGCTCATCCCCACCTCTGGCTCTTGTTGGTTCCATTACATGTTGGTGTAGGAAATTCCCTTGTACGCAATCTAGGAATCTTGCCCCGAATGAGTCCTCACCACTGTGTGGGTCAAGATTTATCCAATCTATCTCTTTATGATTAAAGTCTCCCATAATCAAAATCCTACATTTTTTCTCCTGTGCCATGTTAACAACTGAGTTTATGACTTCAATAGTACCTATATGACTTTCCTCATAAATTTCAAGCCTATTTTGGTTCCTTGGTGGGTTGTATACAACAGTTATTATAATGCTCTCTGACCCAGTATTTATGCGAGCAACAAGAAATTCCCTAAACTCACTTTCTATAGCCAAGTTTATTTCTTCAACTTGAATCCTCTCACTTATGAGCAGTGCTATCCCTCCACCAGTCCTCTCAGATCTTTCAACCCTTAGTATTCTGAAGCCCTTAGGAAAAACTGTGACACTGTTTATGTCCTCACTCAACTTAGTATCTGTAATTGCTACTATATCTGCCTTACTGTTGTGAATCCTATCTTTTAATTCTACTGCCTTACCAGCTAATCCATCAGCATTTGTGTATAACAATCTTAATGAGGCCCCATCCCCTGATCTTCTGTCATTATCTTCTTTATCTCCCCTTTGTCTGGAAGTATTCTGTAACGAAAATTTTTCTTCTCTTCTTCATTTCTCTCATCATTTAACCTTCTTGCCTCTTGCAACAAGTTTTTGATCTTTCCCATCTCTTCCTGTGTTCTGTATCGTCTAATGAACACTTCTTTGCATTCTTGAAGGTCTTTTAGACTTTTTTTTCTCAACAATATTTCCCTACATGTTTCCCCTCTCTCAAAGGTTACTTTTGTTGGTCTCGGCTTCCCTTCCCTCGAATATTTACCTAGTTGGTGTATGTTTACAATATCCTCAGGACCACATACTACTCCAAGCTTTCTTATCAGGTCTACAACCTTAGCTTTATTTTCTTCAAGTCTCCCCTGCCATGTTGGCTCCTGGGATTCACTTATGCCTGAGATTACCACTGTCTTCTCCTTATCAAGTGCCTGTCTGATGAGTGGGTTTGCCCTTTCCATCACAAAGTCTTTCATTTTTTCGATTACTGTCTCTTTATAGTCAACTGTTTGTATGTTTTCCAGTGCCACCACCTTTACAGCCTCTTTTACTGTCACATGTGTGTGTGTGTGTGTGTGTGTGTGTGTGTGTGTGTGTGTGTGTGTGTGTGTGTGTGTGTGTGTGTGTGTGTGAGTGTATATATATATATGTGTGTGTGTGTGTGTGTGTGTGTGTGTGTGTGTGTGTGTGTGTGTGTGTGTGTGTGTGACGTCCCTCGAGCCGCTGTGAGACTGAATGTACTAGACATAGATAAAAATAATGTGTATAATTATTATTTAGCAAAGAAAAACAAATAAATCTGATACATTATTTAACTTTACATCAATTCTGCAATCGGTTAACACGTCATTAGGAACCACCAATATCAGTTTAAAAATAATAAAACAGAGCTAATGTAAAAAGTATATCAGGATTTTCAAACTTCATTCCATCCCAAATATTTGGCACAAAATCCTCTCTTTTTTAATAAAATACTGGCCTTAATTAGATGCCATATTTTATCAGTGAAATGAGAAAAGGGGAATTATCTCCTGACATTATATTTTATGGGAACCATTATCATTTATTTTGCCACGGGAACAGCAATGTTGCTCATTCTACTAAATTGCTCTTGCTGTAGTCCATTAGCATAATTGTATTGCTTTTGTTGGTTGATATTCATTTAATGCCTTGTGTTCTAAAACAACATGGCAATATGTTGCTACTTGTTGTCGAACATGGCAATATGTTGCTACTTGTTGTCGACTATTTGTTTGTTCATCACAGGTAGCAACACCGTTGATGTGGCTGCCATCGACAATATTCTCTTCATTTTCAACAACGGCCTCTAATCAGTATTACACTAAAGCTTAAGGGGGGTTTACACGGTCAAACGGTTCGTCGAACGCGGTTCGACAGACAAGTGTTTGAAGTGATGTTCGAACGTGTGAACGGGGTATTTGGTTGTCGAACACGTTCCGTATTCGATGAACCATTCGATGAACCGTTTGACCGTGTAAACCCCCCTTTAAAGATCTCTGAAGATGGTGAAGAATGGCAAAGGCAAGAGACAGTGATATACCAAGGACCCGACTGCATACCTACCATATACCAAGGGCCCGATCCCCCTCTCCAATCCCGTGGATCTAGTGATCTGCAGGTAGACCTATAGGAAATCATCGACCCCAAATTAATTGGCAAATAAATCGGTAACGAAATGAGACAGTGAAAGCTATTTCAACCCCGGGCCAGGATCGAACCTGGGGAGAGTATATTACCAGCCTAAGACGCTACCATTGCGCCACAAATTAGCTAAAAATAAAAAAGTCTTGATAGTTTATATATATATATATATATATATATATATATATATATATATATATATATATATATATATATATATATATATATAGATAGATAGATAGATAGATAGATAGATAGATAGATAGATAGATAGATAGATAGATAGATAGATAAATAGATAGATAGATAGATAGATAGATAGATAGATATAAATAGATAGATAGATAGATAGATAGACAGATAGATAGATAGAGTAAACGCTACTAAGCAAACGAATCACAAGTATCATTCGCGAAACGAGAGTAATGAGCTCCAGAGACAGAGACTATGCCCCATATTTCCACCAGAGATGCGAATGACGCCGGTCGAAAGAGCAGATTCTTTGATGATGAGGTCGTTAGTTACGCTACACTTCACTCATTTAATAAGGATTGAATAAGAGAGATGAAAGCCGTGTTTTAATGGGGTATTCACTATAATGATACTGAGAAGTAATAAACGACATCACTATTCTAGAGTATAATGTCAACTGAACTCATAAATAATTAAGAACTAGTATTTTAATCGGTATAATACATAGTGTAATATATGAATACAAAGTAGAGGGTCATCAGCCATAAATAAAAACAAATTATCCAACTGATAAATGTACAGCACTTGTATATGGACTGCAAGTAAGTGGCAGTGATATTAAATAACGGCAAAAATAACTGGAAATGTACTGGAGAAGATGAAAACTTACTTCGGAAGGCAAAGTGCAGAATGGTTAATGTAAGCAAGGCTCACTCAGAATGAAAATGAGTTAGCAGTGGGCTTCCTCAGGAATAAGATATATATATATATATATATATATATATATATATATATATATATATATATATATATATATATATATATATATATATATATATATATATTATATATATATATATATATCACACTACTGCTACAATACAGTCTAAAATGGTAGGGAAGGCCCATTAATGAAAACGTGAAAAATATTTTAAGTAGATATCAATTTCGTGAACTCATTTGGTCACCTTTTCTCTTGCACTTTGAGAAGGTGATCAGATAAATACGAAAGACAGCGTTTTAATTAGGATATAAAGTCGTAGTTGATACATTATCTGCATGATAATATCAACCTTATAAATTCGCCAAGCATTAGCCATTGCTTAATTGATGTTGACTGGATTCGGTTTTACGTCACAAACTCCCTTTTCTACTAAGAGCTAGGACGGTTGCCTTCTTACGAAGGACTTGGCGACTTTAATAGCAAACTGTTAATATGCTTAAGGACATTATTACATGATTAACAAGAAAAAAAAGATAAACTAAATTTGTACTGCAACAGCAGAGCATAAATATAAAAGCTGACTACCACAAATTAAGTACCACAAATTCGACTCCTTATTTAAAGAAAAAAATAACATAACTTTTTGATGAATATTCCAAAATGCATAAGGAAGTGTATGTTTAAGAATATGTATATTATACCTACATGTATACATACATTAGTATTCTATATAAATGAATAAAGAAACAAATAAAATACTGAAAATTGCCACTGCATTCGTTATTGCATCCATAGGTACTGACACTCCCCAAAACTCAGCTAAGTGTGAAATGCGGTAATGAAAATATTCTCTCTCTGCATTCCAAATGCAGTGTATTGGGGTGGGGGTTGGGGGCAATGGGTTCGCCAATCAAGAGGGGGAGGTTCCACGAGTAGTTTGATGAATGTATTTGCATACTGATGGTGAACATGTTATCCATAAAATGTTAAGTTGTTGCTAGGCAAGCTAACAAATACGTTATATATATATATATATATATATATATATATATTATGACGGAGGAAAATAAATTGCCCTGATCGGGCCTGGGCACGAAGAAACATAGAGCAAAGAGAAACATATAGGAGTGTTGAGACTTGTCAGATGTGAAGGGATAATAAGAGATGCGTAAAGAATATTCAATAATATTTTGTGTAAATGTAGCCATAGAAGAGGATCCATAGCTGAAGGAAGTCTCAACATCGAGATATCCAAGACAATAAGTTTAAAAGACCTTAAGCTGTAGTACAGCAACGGGCAGATGGTGCCATGGATCAACCTACTAATACATATATATATATATATATATATATATATATATATATATATATATATATATATATATATATATATATATATATATATATATATATAATATATATATATATAATATTGGTTGGTGTAGCGACTGCTTCTTCCCACCTCCCTCCAGATTCTGGAGCTCTCTTCCTCCCTCTGTCTTTCCTAATTCTTATGACCTTTCATCCTTCAAAAATCAAATCTATCGTCATCTCAAGGCCTACTCCTCCATATCTCTAGATCCTCTGTACTTTGACTGTTTTTTTTCTGGCTGTCGTTTTCCTTTGTGTGACATTACCTCATCTCTGCCTTGTCCTTAACCTTTTTTTTTCCTTCGTCTTGGTATTTTCTCGTGCCCGGGTCTTTATTGATGAGGGCAGTTTCTGCCTGTCCTGGTGTCACACATATATATATATATATATATATATATATATATATATATATATATATATATATATATATATATATATATATATATATATATATATATATTTTTTTTTTTTTTTTTTTTTTTTTTTTCCAGGTGAAAAATGGACGACACCTAGAATGTAAGTGTTCACCCACATACATTAAATCCACAAAATGTTATATACAACATGCACGTTTTGTAATGATTTATGAAAAAAACTAATATTTATAGTAATAGCACGCGCGCACGCACACCCACACACCCACACACACACACACACACACACACACACACACACACACACACACACACACACACACACACACACACACACACACACACACACACACACACACACACACACACACACACACACACACACACACACACACACACACACACACACACACACACACACACACACACACATATATATATATATATATATATATATATATATATATATATCTTGTCCATACATTAGTTATGAACCTCTGTTGAACCCAAAACAAAGGAGGAGAGAATATATACCTCTCTGTCTCTCTCACTACAAAAATATCAAAAGGTAGAGAGAGAGAGATGCATATTCATTCATGTATGAAACCATTGTGTGTTTCACTCCATGAATATGCATATGTCTCTCTGTGAATAAAATGGGAATGGGCATTAAAAAAAATGATTCTCAGAGCCTAGTCGAATTTAATTCAGCAAAATTGTATTCAGAGAAATACAGATCCTTCCGCTAATCTGTTTTTACATGACACGTTCATATTTTTACCAAAAGGCAAAGTAAAGATGAAAATATATATATATATATATATATATATATATATATATATATATATATATATATATATATATATATATATATGTGTGTGTGTGTGTGTGTGTGTGTGTGTGTGTGTGTGTGTGTGTGTGTGTGTGTTCTCTGAACTGTACTACTTGTTAAATATTCATAAGAACATTCAAGATGCTCCCAGATCTTAACAAATACCCCTCAAGGGCAGGTGTAGTAAAAGCTGAGACCTTACTGCCGAATCACTTAGTCCTTAAAATTCAATCAGTTGCGATGATGTGATTTATTTTTCATCATATGTCTGCTGTTATGTGAACCTATTTCCTAGAAGGATCATTTTCCTGTAGCGCCTAAATTGGTTGTTTTGGTTTCGGTTTTACGTCACGAACTCCCTTTGCAACTAAGGGCTAGGATGGTTGCCTTCTTGCGAAGGACTTGCTAGGGCAGATGTAATCGTTACCCTGAGTGTATGCCCTTACTAACCTCAGTCCGTATTATCCTCTGTTATCAAAACGGTATTAAACATAATGATGCAATAAAAGTGTGCGGATACAGAAGTCGCATGTCACTGGGACTACCGGATCTCACTCCAAAAAAAACAAAATAATAATAATTAGGCCTAGACCTCTATAATCTTTATAGTTTAAACTTTTAAAGTCAAACATTAAAAGTGTAAAGTGATTTGCAAACATTCTTACGTAACAAACACAATATTAAATAAGATATTAAATATCAAAACATAATTATCAAAACATCATGAATTATAGCATCCCCAAACAATAATTATTTATCGCCATCTTTAACTCAGGGGAAAAAAAAACTAAGTGCACACACATGGGGCCTCGCGGATATCGGATTAGGTATGACGGAATGCGGAGCATAATTCATGCCTCTAGAGTCTTGAAATTACAACTATATTTTACAGCTCAAAGATAATATATTTCCTTACGTAGCCATAACCATCCACATTTTTTTTTTTTTTTTTATGATTGTGACACCAGGACAGGCAAAAAAAAAATAAAATAAAAAAAACTATATAAAATCTACCCTCATCAGGCCTGGGCACGAAGAAAACATAAAGAGAAATAGAGATATGGAATGTTGTGACTTGTCAGATGTGAAGGGATACAGACATGTGTAACGAATATCCAAGAATACTCGGGTGTTGATGTAGGCATAGAACGAGAACCATAACTACATCTATGTGCTTCTCGTGAAACATAATCATATGTATCATATATCTATCTATCTATCTATCTATCTATCTATCTATCTATATATATATATATATATATATATATATATATATATATATATATATATATATATATATATATATATATATATATATATATATATATATATATATATACACAGATAATGATACTATAACTCATATTTGAAGTGTGTGACTGACACTAGACCAGTTTCACATTTTGGGTGACGTCATACAATGTATAATCGACTTATCTAAACTCATTTTAATTAGTGTAGTGAGACCCATATGTAACAGAGCTTATAGTAGTTAAAAATTATTTTACTGGAGTTTAGAGTATGTACAAACACACACAACTTCAGTAAAGCAAACCACAAACACTGCCAAAAAAAAAATCATACATAGGCCTACATTTTCCTTTTAGGCTACCTGAACTTCACTGTTAGGGGCTGATTATTCCGAGTCCTATTAATATATGTGGGGGGATTTTTATAATTAAATTCTCTCTATAAACCATTACAAGGTTACTGAAAGCATTCAGAGAAGGAAATGTTCCTATCATTTCATAAAACTGGAGAGTGAAAGCGCTTTATTCCTGTGAATTCAGACATGGTTTCCCCTAACCAGTGTCACTGCCTCGTAATCGTGGAGTTAATACGAATAATGATAAATGGTTGTCATAATGCGCGCCAAGTATATATAAAGGATTTGAATGTCATTCTATCCAACTGGAATGTGTGTGTGTGTGTGTGTGTGTGTGAGAGAGAGAGAGAGAGAGAGAGAGAGAGAGAGAGAGAGAGAGAGAGAGAGAGAGAGAGAGAGAGAGAGAGAGAGAGAGGACGACAAACACCAACTCTAAAATTAATAATCCAAATCCGGATGTAAAGACCATTATTATTAACTAGAGAAATGTTTGACCTTATAAAGACAAAAGAGAAATTCGAAGGATTTTCCTTCACGGGCTCTGAGCTAGAGACTAGAGGCATGAACGTGCCTTGGCTGTTGCTATGTACAAGAAAAATCAGCTCCAGGTGTCACAGACTGGACAGACATATATTGTCAATTATCTGTTCCCTGCAGCATGTCTCTTGCGTTACTGCGAGATTAAATAACAGATATACTAGACACCTCGAGAACGAGATAAATGAAAATCACGATTTATAAGATTCTAAAAATAAAATGTAGTGCAATATCTATTACGAATATATAAAGCTTGATGTACAGTTTAAAAAAAATAAGTTATTACTTCTCTTTATTTGAGAAGGCAAAAGTAGTCACCGTGGCTCAAGCGGTAGCGTTCCCGACTCTGAGGCGTCAGGTCGAGGGTTCCCGCTCCGTCACGGTCTGAGGTTAGCAAGGGCATGCACTCAGGGTAACGATTATATCTGCCAAAACAAGTCCTTTGAAAGAAGGCAACCGTCCTAGCCCTTGGTAGAAAAGGGATTCCATGACGTAAAACCGGAACTATTTATTTGAGAAGGCAAATTAAGCATCGCTGCTTATAAAATATCAACGGTCGACTAGAGAAGTAATTGGACATACATCTTCCTTATTTTTTTTTTTCGTCACACTTAGGCCTACGCGAATGGTGCCTTGACGTAGGATGTTTACAGTAAAATTCTAAAGCCAATTCTGCTTCTTACCTCTAGATGTAAAATCCTTTTATCTCTTTCAGTGACGAATTCCGTTATTGTTTTTCTTTAAACAAAATTTAATGCAAGAACAAAGGTGCATATTACAAAAATACACAATTTTCCTCTAAACGGATCCACCAATATAATTTCAGCCTCAGGGCTTATATATGTGTGCGTGTGTATTTATATACACAGTCTTTTATTTCTTTGTTCTTATTTTGCTTTATATATTATTTTTAAGGTATTAGTTGTAGGTGTATCATGTGGAAAATAACTTACTTTATAAAATGCAAGTCTTAAATATTCAGAGAAATATTTGGTGTCTAAGAAGTCCAAAATGTCATTGAAAATAAGTGCTTTATTAACAAGGTCATATCATATATGACGAAATTTAAAGACCGGTGTGTGGGAAATATATTAATATTCGATTTAGAAATGAAATTAGATAGCCTAAGTATAACGGGAGAATCAGGATTATAAATTATTTTCAAGAAGTTTATACTCCATGGATATTTATAGATAAAAAGAAACTAGGTTACAACGGCTTTGAGAGAGAGAGAGAGAGAGAGAGAGAGAGAGAGAGAGAGAGAGAGAGAGAGAGAGAGAGAGAGAGAGAGAGAGAGAGAGAGAAATTCATTCACGAAAACCATTCTGAACATCAAGAGAACGGAACCTTGTAACTCGAAATTCTTTTCATCCCCTTGAAATGTAGGTGCTTGTGTGGTAACTGCAATTTTTTTTTCCTTCAATTTTTATTATTTATTTATGTACCTGCTTAATGCCGTAGTGCGCAATAGTAACTTTTAAGTTTTCTCTTTCAATGAAGTGTAAAAAGTAAGTGAATGACATATACTTTGTATATCGAAAGATGTATGTCATGCCTGTGTACATGATGCCTTTGAGGTACTTCTTACAAAGACATTTTTTTTTTCAAAACTCATTTCAGTGTGTTCTGGATCTATGTACTTGACTGACACTATCGTGCGCTATAATTTTATCAAATGATAAAAAAAAAAAATAATTCGATTATCACGTAAACCCCTTCCCAATATTAATAAAAAGCCAAATAATACAAAAACTATTATTATTATTAAAATACATCCATAACAGGAAAATACGCGTAGTTTTAGAAATAGATAGGTGTTGGGCTAGCACAGAGGAAAGTAACCCAAACGCATCATCTCATTTGCTCCTAGGCCAAGTTACATCAATCTCTCCTCATTGTGTACACCGCATCGTTCCCCCCATCTCTCTCTCTCTCTCTCTCTCTCTCTCTCTCTCTCTCTCTCTCTCTCTCTCTCTCTCTCTCTCTCTCTCTCTCTCTCACTTTATTCAGACTTCAAATTCAAATTAAAACATTTATTCCATTGTTACAAAATAAGAATACACTGACAAGCAACACAAGTATTAGGTTGATCCATGGCAGCATCCGCCCGTTGCGATACTACAGCTGAAGGGTCTTTTGGACTTAAGACTGTCCAGGACAGTTCGATATTAAGTTTTCCTTCAATTACGGTTCTTTTTCTATGCCTACATCAGCACCGAAAATTCTTGGGCATTCTTTACACATCTCTTATTATCCCTTAATATCTGACAAGTCACAACACTCCCATATCTGAGTCTATGTTTTCTTCGTGCCCAGGCCCGATAAGGGCAGTATTATTATTATTTTTTTTGGGCCCGTCTTGGCGTCACGATCATAAGAAATCAATAAAAATCTCTTACAAACGTAAATGGAAGAGTTGCATATCTACACAATATAAACCCTTTTCTTGGTAAAGTATCTATCTATCTATCTATCTATCTATCTATCTATCTATCTATCTATCTATCTATCTATATAAATATATAAATATATATATATATACATATATATATATATATATATATATATATATATATATATATATATATATATATATATATATATATATATATATATATATATATATATATATATATATATATATATATATATATATATATATATATATATATATATATATATATATATATATATATATATATACACCTTGGCTGTTTCCCCCTTTAATTGGGGGGTAGCCGACATCAAAAAGGAAAACAGTTTGGGGAGAAGTTATTCTCCTCTCTACTCCCCCTCTTCTTTGACGTCTCACAGGAGGTTGGTACAAGGGGGGGATTCCTAGTCCCCCCGCCCCGTCCACTTTTAGTCGCCTTTTACGACACCCAGGGAATACGGTGTTATATATATATATATATATATATATATATATATATATATATATATATATATATATATATATATATATATATAGATGTCGTATGACTTCCGTCATGCTGAAGCCAGTCCGTCATGCTGAAGCCAGAATCTGAAACTTGTAACAGATCTTGAGGGGTAACGGTTGGTCGAGGGCACAGAGATTTTATTACAATGTTTGTAGAAAGTGTCAAGGAAATATATGACCGGAACCGTGAGACTTAGGATCTGGCATCGAGAAGGGCAGGAAAGGCCAGGAAGTTAGCCATTTCCTAAACCGCAGGAAACACAAACTTGTGTTTCGTACGCAGGTACCTGCCCTGGAG
>JAXCGZ010013839.1:42500-45000 GCA_037179515.1 Halocaridina rubra | reverse complement strand
TGTGCAATGTTAACAACTGAGTTTATGACTTCAATAGTACCCATATGGCTTTCCTCATAAACTTCTAACCTATTTTGGTTCCTTGGTTGGTTTTATACAACAACTACAATATTGCTCTCTGACCCAGTACTTATGATAGCAATAAGTAATTCCATGAACTCACTTTCTATAGCAAAGTTTTTTCAATCTGAAACTTTTCACTTTTGAGCAGTGCTATCCCTCCACCATTCCTCTCTGATCTTTTAACCCTTAATATTCTAAAGCCCTAAGGAAAAGCTGTGACACTGTTTATGTCCTCATTTAACTTAGTCTCTGTAACTGCTACCATATCTGCCTTACTGTTTTGAATCCTATCTTTCAATTCTGCTGCCTTACCACCTATTCCATCAGCATTTGTGTACAGCAAATCTTATTAAGACCCCATCCCCTAATCTTCTTTCATTATCTTCTTTATCTCCCCTTTGCCTGGAAGAATTCTGAAACAAACATTTTTTCTTCTCTTCTTCATTCATTTCTCATTTAAACTTCAGCCTCTTGCATCAAGTTTTTTTTTTATCCTTTCCATTTCTTCCTGTGTTCATATAGTCTAGTGAACACTGTTTTGAATTCTTGAAGAACTTTTAGGATTTTTTTTCTCATCATTATTTCACTACATGTGTCCTCTCTTTCAAAGCTTACTTCCGTTGGTCTTTGTTTTCCCTCCCTAGGATATTTACCAAGTTGTTGAATGTATACAATATCCTCTGGACCACACAATATTCCAAGCTTCCTTATCAGGTTTAAAATCCTAGCTTTATTTTTCTCAAGTCTCCCTTGCCATGTTGACTCTTGAGATTCACTTATGTATGAGATTACCACTGTCTTCTCGTTATCAAGTGCCTGTTTAGTCAGTCCATCACAATGTGTTTAATTTTTTCTATTACTGGTCTTTATAGTCAACCGCTTGTATGTTTTCCGGTGCCACCACCCTCACAACCTCTTTTACTGCCACATAACCCTTTAGTGCATCTGCAGAGGAATTTTTCATGGCATCATATTTCATGTTCAGCTCCTGAAACTATTTTCAATGTGTTCGATGTTTTCGTTTATCTGGACAATCCAAGCTGGAAGCTCGTCTCTCTTAGAAGAGAGAAATGAATTAACATTTAATTCATTCAGGTTGTCACTCAACTGTTTGTTGTTACCTTCTTCTTTAGAATTTCTGGTTTCTAATTCACTCTTTTCCTCTTCTAGCTTCTTTACTTGTTTTTCTAGTACTTTCCTCTCTTGCCCTTGTTCTTTATTTACTTCCTCTAAAAATCTTATATCTTCTCTAAGTGCTTCATTCTCATTCATTTCTCTATCCATATTCCGAATTATATAATCCAGGTTTATTACAAGTGTCTCCAATACCTTGAATTTTTGCTTCAGCCTTCTAAGAGCCTTTTCCTTCGCCCCCTACATCCCCCAGATATCCTCTACCATCCCTCCCCCTACCATTTGATGAGGGGGGTTAGGAACAGATGTGGCTTCAATTTGGTGATCTGCATTTCACAGAATATATAGAGAGAAAAAGATAGAGCAAAGTTTCCATTGAAGCTTCACACAAAATTTCTATGTCTTCCTATGAGCACTATTTAGCTACTCAGTTCATCACTTTTCTGGTAACACACATCCTAACTAAAGGAATATTCACATTAGTATAAGAGGAGACATCCACCTGTTTTTGCTATATTTTCTTCTTAACTGCTAAACCGGTCATTTCAGAAAAAAATATATATATATCACTTATTAACCAAGGTATGTTATCACAGGATCAGACTTTAAATCTAACTCAATTTATAAAAAAAATATATAATAAAAGACAACAGAGCAAAAAGAAAAAAAAAAGACAACTCTGCTACTTGGCAACTTAGCTCAGCACTGTTGACAGGTGTATTTTTCGTATTCATTTAATTATTTAATTATTTCTTATAATAAACTATCAAGTTAATCTCCATAGGAAGGATATTGATTTTAACAATATATGGAACCACAGGATCAGGTAATACGGTTGTAAAAGCTCTCCCCAATTTATGCGTGTGTTTTGTGTGTGTGTGTATGTGTGTGTGCGCATGTATGTGTGTATTTTTCACCCACCGTCTTTTGTAATAATATTTCTTCAAACATTGGGTATCTGTTTCAGTAGGTTAAGCTGCGTCATAACCATATGCCGATATTCTATTGTCACTATGTGTACTTACTATAGTAATAAATATAATCTGCGATTATTTCGTGTAGTATAAAGAATGAATTTAATTATGACAATACGCAATATATATTGCAAACATTTGTGTATTATAGGGAGTCCCTGCAAGCACATGTTCCAGTTTGTATCTATTGGCTTAATCAAATATTTTCATTACGTTGTTATAAAATGTAGAATTGTATTTTTTTTTCATTTTCTTCAAGTTATTAAAACAATTTATGTTGAAAATCTAAATAATCACATAATATACGTTAAATTTAATTGTTCTTCAGG
>JAXCGZ010013839.1:27500-32500 GCA_037179515.1 Halocaridina rubra | reverse complement strand
ACATATCAATTATACCCGATGAGGTAGATGTAAGTGCTAAAGCAGAAGAGTTCAATAATTATTTCGCTGAAGTGGGGAAAAAAACCTTTGAAAAAACAAAAAAAGAAATAATAAATGAAATCAATAATAGTAATGGTGGTAATAATAATGATGATGGTAGTAGTAATAATAATAGAAATGTTGATAATGGTGTAAATAATAATGATGTTGGTAGTAATGGTAATGATAATAGTGATGATGGTAGTAATAATAATAATAATGTTAATTTGGAAGAACATAGTGCATTCAATAGAAGTAATGATGTCTTTAACCCTACTACAGTAGATTGTAATACAGTAATCTTAGTAATAAAAAATCTGAAAGACTCTAATGCATATGGATCAGATGGAATTTGTTTTCATTTTATTAGAGATTCATTATTTGTAATAGCATATTATCTGACGGTAATAATCAATACTTCCATAGTTACCAATATTTACCCAGATTTATGGAAAAATCCCCATGTAATTCCTGGTTTTAAAAATGGAAATCCTGACGACGTCTCTAACTATAGACCAATCTCTTTACTACCAATTTTATCAAAGATACTTGAAAAGATTGTTGCAAATCAGTTAAGTGAGTTTCTTGAAAAAAATAAACTTATTGCAAAAAGTCAACACGGTTTCAGGCCAAAATTATCAACTGAAACTGCCTTATTGAAAATATCAGATGAAATATACAAAAATATAGATAATAAAAAAATATCATTGCTACTACTACTCGATCTTTCTAAAGCTTTTGATAGTGTACACCATACCATCTTATTAGAAAAATGCAAAAAAATGAACATTGACCCAAGCTGGTTCGAGAACTATTTAAAAAACCGCTACCAGTCAGTCAGAATAAAAGATGTAGTTTCAAGTCGCAAGAAGGTATTGTTTGGGGTCCCTCAGGGATCGATCCTAGGACCTATACTTTTTCTAATATATGTAAACGATCTAGTAAAATATTTACCTAACTGTTATGTCATTCAATATGCTGACAATACTCAAATCTTAATTGAAGGAGAAATTAATGATTTAGAAAATATTATTCGTAGAGCAGAAGAAATTTTGTATATGGCTAAACGTTACTTTCTAAAAAATGGTCTGTTACTTAATGAAACTAAAACCCAATCTATTCTTATCGGATCCAGACAATTATTATCAGAAGTTGATGACAATCTTCATATAAATTTTAACGGTAATATCATTAAGCCAATGAACTCGGTAAAGAACCTAGGTGTCTATTTTGACCGTTACATGAATTTTGAAATGCATATAGATGAAATTTATAAAAAAGTAATGGGTACTCTAATATATCTAAATAGGGTAAAAGACTCATTTGAAACATCAACTTGTATAATAATTGTCCAGTCCTTAGCTATGAGTTTAATTAATTACTGTCTCAAAGTATGGGGATGTACAAATAAGACTCAATTACAAAGAATACAAAAGTTACAAAACTTTGCAGCACGAGTGGCTGTTGGCAATGTAAGAAAATACGAGCACATCTCTCCTGTTTTAAAAGATCTAGAATGGATAAAGATTAGAGATAAATATGTTTTTGATATATGTACCTTTGTTTTTAATATACTAAGAAACAATCTTCCTGATTGCTTGTATAATTTTTCTACAGTAAGCTCAGTTACCGGGTTAACTACCCGTCAAGGGGAAGATTTATTAGTACGAAGGTCTAAAACTGATATTGGCTCAAGAGATATAAACATTCGTGGACCTCATTTATATAATCAGCTTCCCAGAGAACTAAAAAATGCTGGTTCAGTGTATACTTTTAAATATAATCTTAAGAAGTTACTCTTAAAGGAAGATTTTACTTGTAAATTTTAATAGTACACCCATCTTTATGATTTGTTTGTTTTAGTATGTCTATATCGTACACCACAGATGTCTATCTGGAATATATATGCATCTTATTTGAATACCCAATGTACGTTGGAAATAAAGATTTATTATTATTATTATTATTATTAAATATGATACTTAGTGCCACTGATATTGTGTTTGCGCATTATTTAAGCACATGAGGGGATATGTCATCAGGACCTGTAGCTTTATGAACATCTAAATCCATCAGCGCTTTGCATACCTCTGTGGCTGTAAGGTTGATGTTCTCTAATACCGGCCCTTGAGCTTCTATCACTGCAATCTGAGGGGGTGGGGTATTTTCTACTGTAAATACTGACTGAAACTCCTTGTTCAATTCTTTGCAGATCTCTTCATCCGTCTCAGTGATGCTTCCATCCGCTCTCTTTAGCCTTAAAACCTGTTCTTTTACCTTCAGTTTTCCTCTGATAAAGCTGTGGAAAAGCTTGGGATTTTCTTTAGCCTTCCTGGTGATGTCCCTCTCATAGTCTCTATCTGCCTCTCTCCTTTTACTTAGGTAGTCATTTCTTGCTCTTTTGTAGGTTTGCCAGGCATTTATGTTTTTTCTCCTCCTATACCTTTTCCAGCATTTGTCTCTCCACTCCTTAGCTCTTTTACACCCATTATCGAACCATTTCTCTCTGGCATGAATTACACCTACTTTGGTGACAGGTATGCAGCAATCTACTATCTTCCCATATTTCTCACAAAAGATGTCATACATTTCTTGTACAGATTTGTTGTAAAATAAGGTTCTCCAGTCAATAACTGCAAAAAGCTCATTCATTTTGATGTAATCTCCTTTCGGATAGTTCCTCCTCATGTCCTCAGTGCCTCTACTCTCAGGAAGAATATCTTCAATGATATACTCCATCAACAACACACAGTGGTCACTCTTCCCAATTGGTGGTTCATACTCAATTTTTTCAATATCCAACACATTATCTGTGAACACTAGATCAAGTAGTGATGGCTCATCCCCACCCCTGGCCCTTGTTGGTTCCATTACATGTTGGTGTAGGAAATTCCCTTGTACGCAATCTAGGAATCTTGCCCCGAATGAGTCCTCACCACTGTGTGGGTCAAGATTTATCCAATCTATCTCTTTATGATTAAAGTCTCCCATAATCAAAATCCTACATTTTTTTTCCCGTGCCATGTTAACAACTGAGTTTATGACTTCAATTGTAAGTATATGACTTTCCTCATAAACTTCAAGCCTATTTTGGTTCCTTGGTGGGTTGTATACAACAGTTATTATAATGCTCTCTGACCCAGTATTTATGCGAGCAACAAGAAATTCCTTGAACTCACTTTCTATAGCCAAGTTTATTTCTTCAACTTGAATCCTTTCACTTATGAGCAGTGCTATCCCTCCACCAGTCCTCTCAGATCTTTCAACCCTTAGTATTCTGAAACCCTTAGGAAAAACTGTGACACTGTTTATGTCCTCACTCAACTTAGTCTCTGTAATTGCTACTATATCTGCCTTACTGTTGTGAATCCTATATTTTAATTCTACTGCCTTACCAGCTAATCCATCAGCATTTGTGTATAACAATCTTAATGAGACCCCATCTCCTGATCTTCTGTCATTATCCTCTTTATCTCCCCTTTGTCTGGAAGAACTCTGTAACAAAAATTTTTCGTCTGTTCTTCATTTCTTTCATCATTTAACCTTCTTGCCTCTTGCAACAAGTTTTTGATCTTTCCCATCTCTTCCTGTGTTCTGTATCGTCTAATGAACACTTCTTTGAATTCTTGAAGGTCTTTTAGACTTTTTTTTCTCAACAATATTTCCCTACATGTTTCCCCTTTCTCAAAGGTTACTTTTGTTGGTCTCGGCTTTCCTTCCCTAGAATATTTGCCTAGTTGGTGTATGTTTACAATATCCTCAGGATCACAAACTACTCCAAGCTTTCTTATCAGGTCTACAACCCTAGCTTTATCTTCTTCAAGTCTCCCCTGCCATGTTGGCTCCTGGGATTCGCTTATGCCTGAGATTACCACTGTCTTCTCCTTATCAATTGCCTGTCTGATGAGTGGGTTTGCCCTTTCCATCACAACGTCTTTCATTTTTTCGATTACTGTCTCTTTATAGTCAACTGTTTGTATGTTTTCCAGTGCCACCACCTTTACAGCCTCTTTTACTGCCACATTCCCCTTTAGTGCATCAGCAAAGGAAGTTTTCATGGCATCATTTTCCATATTCAGCTCCTGGAACTCTTTTCTGAACTGTTCAATGTTTTCCTTAATCTGGACATTCCAAGCAGCAATCTCGTCTCTCTCAGAAGAGAGCAGTGAACTAACATCTAATTCCTTTAGGTTGTCATTCAGCTGTTTGTTTTTATCTTCTTGTTTAGAAATTCTAGATTCTAGTTGACTCTTTTCCCCTTCCAGCTTCTTTATTTTTTTTTCTAGTTCCTTTCTCTCCTGCCCTTGTGCTTTATTTGCTTCCTCCAAAGATCTTCTTTGCTCTCTGAGTGTTTCATTCTCTTTCATTTCTCCATCCATATTCCAAATTTTATCATCAAGGCTTATAACCATTGCCTCTAAATTCTTGATTTTCTTTTTAAGTCTCCTAATGGCTTCCCCTCCTTCCGACCCATGGATGGGAGAGGTTTGGGACAGAGATGGCGTCATTTTTATGTTCTCCCTCTCACAGAATATAGAAAGAAGACGAGGAAGAGGAAATAAAAAAGAGATAAAACTTTTAATTAAGCTTCACACAGAATTTTTATATCTCCATATAAGTGCTATTTAGTGACTCAGTTTATCTCTTTTCTGGTAACACACATCTTAACTTAAAAACTTGACCATGGTAATTTAAGGATAAAAAGAAAAAGAAAAACAAAAGTCAAACCTGAAGGAAAATTCGCATTTGTGTCTGAGGTGGCACCCACCTGTTTCTGCTATATATTCTTCCTAACTGATAAACTCACTTGCTAACCAAGATTTGTTATCACAGGATTAGACTTTACATTTAACTCAATATATATACAAAATTAAAAAAAAAATAGTAAAAGAGAAAGCTAAAAGAAAAGCAAAAAAATGAAGAAAATAAGACAGCTGTACTACTTGGCAACTTAACTCAGT
>JAXCGZ010013839.1:20000-25000 GCA_037179515.1 Halocaridina rubra | reverse complement strand
TACTTTGCTCTATGGGCAATGACAAGGGAGCTAGCGACCGTTCAGATGGCACTGCTGGAGTGCCACAGCCCATCCTCCCGGCTCTTCCACAACCTGTGTCGCTTTACAACTGCCAGCTCCTACTACTGCTCCTACTACAGGGCTATCTCTGTAAGATGCAGCCCCGTGGTAACAGCAGATGCACATCAGAGCCGCGTCACAATCGCTCGCCACTCATTCCTATTCCTGGCACGCTCGCTTGCTTCCCTCACATCCATCCTCCTATCATTCAGGGCTCTCCTTACTCCATCCATCCATCCAAACCTAGGCCTCCCTCTAGCATTTCTCCCATCAACTCTCGCATTCATCACCTTTTTTAGCAGCCTTTCTTCATCCATCCTTTCCACATGGCCAAACCATCTCAGAACATTCATATCTACTCTGGTTGCAATTTCTCTCCTCACACCCGTTCTTGCTCTCACCACTTCATTCCTAACCCTATCCAATCGAGATACACCAATCATACTCCTCGGGCATTTCATCTCAAACACATTTAGTTTCCGTCTCTCACTTACTTTCATACCCCATAACTCTGATCCATACATCACAGTTGGCACAACGACTTTCTCATACAAAATTTTCTTAACATTAATTTCCAACCCTCTATTCTTCATCACTCCTTTCAATGCACCCAACACTTTACATCCTTCATTCACTCTGTGACACACATCTGCTTCAACTCCACCATTTGATATATATATATATATATATATATATATATATATATATATATATATATATATATATATATATATATATATATATATGTATATATATATATATATATATATATATATATATATATATATATATATATATATATATATATATATATATATATATATATATATATATATATATATATATATATATATATATATATATATATATATATATATATATATATATATATATATATATATATATATATATATATATATATATATATATATATATATATATATATATATATATATATATATATATATATATATATATATATATATATATATATATATATATATATATATATATATATATATATATATATATATATATATATATATATATATATATATATATATATATATATATATATATATATATATATATATATATATATATATATATATATATATATATATATTCTTAATAAGGGCACTCTTGGTTTACAATTAACTTCGAAGATGAGTATATGTACGTGCATTAAGCAGTAATAACAATAGTTATTGTAAAACATGAGGCAAGGAGGAACCGAGTGTATGAAAATAATAACACAGGGAATGGAGGCAGTTACTCCTAAGCTTTATTTTTAAGGCTCTTAAGCAGATAAGATCCACCGCAGTTCTACATATACTGTCCTTATAAAACGACTTACATTAATCGTTGCCCTGTGAGAGTTTAATGAGTCTGTGGGACCCAATCACGTTTTGCCTGGTTAAGGCTCTAAGTAATGCAGTAGAGTAATACTCTCAAAACAGCTTTTAAAAATCTTATTTTGATTCTCGTCTCGAAGGCATTGTTTCCTTTTCTCAAAATCTTCAATTGTAATATAAGAAGATTGTAGCTTATATTTAAGTAGTATTCCGGTATACATTAGAATTTTGCCCTAGGAGGAGTGTACAGTGATATGATTCTAGTTCGTGTTTTGATACATGATTCTTTTTAAATTTTTTTTTCTGTTATTATAAGTTTTAAAGGCAATGCAGTGCGATTGTATTTGGTCTCTCAGTTTAACCTTTATCAACGTTAAAGTATTTTTGTGTCATGTTTGCTTACGTAGCTTTGATAGTTGATCATATATTCCATGTGTAATATGTCGACAGACTGTTATTTTCTTGTAATAAATATGTACAAAATCTGTCTTCTTCTCCCTCTCTAAATGACCTTAGGTCACATTTAAACCCCTTTTCTTTTTCTGTAGCTCATATTGCTATTAGTTTACTGATAGTATGCCATTTCCATAACTGTATTATAATCAAACTTCTTAACTTATGTAAGACGATATTAAAATCTCTTCACCTCAGTGACATGGCTCTAGATTTACTATTTTGAACCTATGCCTGTTAATATGGGCCATTAATCAATTTAGCAATTCTTTCATGAGTATCTCTGAATACTTTGAATTCTCTTTCTTTAAAGAAATTTGTGAAGTAAAATTTAAGCTTTAATTAACAATACACATAACATTTTTTCAGTGTGTGTGTATGTGTGTGTGTGTGTGTGTGTGTGTGTGTGTGTGTGTGTGTGTGTGTGTGTGTGTGGTGTGTGTGTGTGTGTGTGTGTGTGTGTGTGTGTGTGTGTGTGTGTGTGTGTGTAAAGTGTGTGTGTGTGCGCGCGCGCGCGATTGGTCAGGTTAAAATATTGTTCTTGTCACTTCGTCGTTACCCTTTATCAGCAAGAGCCATTATTAGAGCGGCCACGCCCTTGTCCTTATCCAAAGATAAGTCGAAGAATAAAAGAAAAAGAGGCATTGTGTTAGGAGAAATGGTTTGAATCACGAAACGCTCACCTTTGTTGCTGGGGTTTTCATTGTCTCCTTAGGTCCAAAGTCTCCACCGTCTTTTATTTTTACTTTCTTTGCCTTGGGAGTCTGTAGAAGAAAAGCTTCTCCGGAGATGCTTCCCAGAATAGCAGTACAGAAATGCTTTGGTAGATACTTTTTAATATTTATTATTGATCTCTTGCGCACTTTTGAAACATAACAAATGCAAATTGTAATATTAGTCTTAGAATGTTGCATAGTGAGGGCCATTGTTGATATTAAAGAATGTTTAATCATATTTTTTTATATGCATTTGGAAAATGGGTGTCGATTGATTTTACCATGGCCTCTTATTTGTCATTTTGCATACTTTTATTTATAAGTGTGACAACGGAACTGGCAAAAATTGCCCCCATCAGACCCGGATAAAAAAAAAAGTAGCAGCTTGGGGACAACACAAAAATGAGAGAATGGCAAACAAATATGAAAGAGGCTGAAAGAATTTTCAAAGTAAAGAAGACCTATAAATATGTCAGGATTAGTCCCTGAGATGTCGACAGATCAGCTTCTTGAAGGAAGAAAGGCCTTAAGAGTTGGGGAAGACAGAAGGAGGAAGAGAGTTCTAGAGTGTGGAGGTGGAATTAAAGAAGCAGTCACTGCTAGCTTCAAATTTCACACAGTACCTGTGTAACGAGGCAACTTGACGTGTGTTACATGGAGTCGCTAGCAGGGGACGTATGCAACTCGCCAGCTCATCAGAGTATGGATGGAAATAATATCAAAAGAAAATGGCAAGATACCTTCCAGTGTAGAAGAGGAAAATACAGATTAAAAGCAAGAGAATGATCGCTATTGAGTTTGATGGCATTAGATTCAACCCAATCGAGGAGAAAAGTACAAGAAGAAGCCCGGCAGATATGAGAGCAATATTCTAAACTGGGACGGATAAGATCTTTATAAATGAGAAGAAAATCAATGACAGTAGCTAGACCTTCAAATTTCTTCGATGCTACTTTCTCTAATTATTTAAACTGTAATATATAACACAATTTTAACTCATTTAATAGTTCTATTTTTCTTTTTCCATATTACAGAATTTGCCTTGATATCCAGATTATTCAGCTTATGTTCATATGTGTGTGAACGTTTAAAATTGGGTCGATGTTTCTGAACATTTTCCTAATTTCCAAAAAACTAGTATTGATATCGTAAGATATATTCAGCTGAATCTAGAGATAATTTTAGCGTAGAAATTTTCTCTGTGCTTCAAATTAGATTAGTTGGTATTTACTAAGAAGATTAAGCATACTACTTCCCTACCGCCATCGATATAAAATGAGCTCATACATTTACCTTACACAGTAGCTAGGAAATACTGCTGTTATTCATAGTATGTTCTCTTCTATTTTATACTTCTTCGCAAAACGATGGTTTACGAATCTTATTCGAGTACAAGAATACGAGAACAATGCGACTATAGTTGCAAATTATTCTAAATCAATAGAAAATTATCCTATAATCTAGTGAGTTCAAATATGCGAGTATAGATTTAATCATATAGTTTGCATTTCCGATGGAGGCCCCTTGTGTGTTTGAACTGATGGATGACTCTTTTTATCAGGAATGACATTGTGGTTGTATATTAAGATACCAAGAGCCTATAGCGACATAAAGAAAGGTCAAGTCAGGTCAGCTTGGGCAAATAAGATTAGCAGCATTATTGGAATTTTTCTTTTCTTTTCAAACTGATTCATTAATTTTCCAATGAGAAAGTCCGTATAATAATATAGTATTATCGATATATGAATATTTTCTAAGGATTGAGATATTATTTAAAGATTCTTTTTTAGCAATTATTGAAATGTGCACTTTGGGAGTATATGATTTCACAGGCTCTGTTAACTCTTCATTCGCAAAGAGTCAATTCCCGAGCAGTCCTTCTAGGCAAAGAAGTTATCATGAACAAATCATATTTATTTGTTTATATATTCATTTATTAATTATATATTAATATATATTCATTTTAGAAAATGACACTTTGAAATAACGACCACGAGCTGGTGTGATCTTAACACCCTGAATGGTTCCACTTATTATTATTATTTGATTTTACTTTCTATTTTGCAAGATTCCTGATACACGAAAATCAGTTCCAAGATATTGGTTTAGAATAACTTACCCTTAATGCATCCACGAACCGACTTGGCTTCATATATCCAGTAGTGTAAGGCAGAAAGGGTAATCGACTTTCAACGGGTAAACACCCTTCTTAATAAACAAAAAGGTACGGAACCATTGGCCTTCCCTCAACTCCATTTATCCTTCTCAATGGGAAGTTAATGAATCCTGAGCCTCGACAGATGTTCAAAACAGTTTGACCCAGACGTCAGGTCAAGTCGTCTATGATTGGGAAATTGTTTTAAGTGTTTGTATGGATCCTGAATGGATCGCATGCTTAGAGTGAGGGTCACATTAT
>JAXCGZ010013839.1:7500-10000 GCA_037179515.1 Halocaridina rubra | reverse complement strand
TATATATATATATATATATATATATATATATATATATATATATATGTATATATATATATATATATATATATATATATATATATATATATATATATATATATATATATATATATATATATATATATATATATATATATATATATATATATATATATATATATATATATATATATATATATATATATATATATATATATATAAATATATATATATATATATATATATATATATATATATATATATATATATATATATATATATATATATATAGATATATATATATATATATCTATATATAGATATACATATTTATTATTATCTATTCTCTAGATACATAAATATATATATATAATCTTATACTATATTATATATATATATATATATATATATATATATATATATATATATATATATATATATATATATATATATATATATATATATATATATATATATATATATATATATATATATATATATATATATACATATATATATATATATATATATATATATATATATATATATATATATATATATATATATATATATATATATACATATATACATATATACATATATATATATATATATATATATATATATATATATATATATATATATATATATATATATATATATATATATATATATATATATATATATATATATATATATATATATATATATATATATATATATATATATATATATATATATATATATATATATATATATATATATATATATATATATATATATATATATATATATATATATATATATATATATATATATATATATATATATATATATATATATATATATATATATATATATATATATATATATATATATATATATATATATATATATATATATATATATATATATATATATATATATATATATATATATATATATATATATATATATATATATATATATATATATATATATATATATATATATATATATATATATATATATATATATATATATATATATATATATATATATATATATATATAATATATATATATATATATATATATATATATATATATATATATATATATATATATATATATATATATATATATATATATATATATATATATATATATATATATATATATATATATATATATATATATATATATATATATATATATATATATATATATATATATATATATATATATATATATATATATATATATATATATATATATATATATATATATATATATATATATATATATATATATATATATATATATATATATATATATATATATATATATATATATATATATATATATATATATATATATATATATATATATATATATATATATATATATATATATATATATATATATATATATATATATATATATATATATATATATATATATATATATATATATATATATATATATATATATATATATATATATATATATATATATATATATATATATATATATATATATATATATATATATATATATATATATATATATATATATATATATATATATATATATATATATATATATATATATATATATATATATATATATATATATATATATATATATATATATATATATATATATATATATATATATATATATATATATATATATATATATATATATATATATATATATATATATATATATATATATATATATATATATATATATATATATATATATATATATATATATATATATATATATATATATATATATATATATATATATATATATATATATATATATATATATATATATATATATATATATATATATATATATATATATATATATATATATATATATATATATATATATTATCAAATAAGCACATTACATATGTGAAAACATGAATCATTTTTTACCCCGACCGGGACTCGAACCTAGGACTTATGATTACTAAGTCAAGGCGCTACCACTACACCACAGAAGGTTAAAAGGAACCCAACCTTATAGCTTATATCTGCTATACTTAGGAATGAACGCATTCTAACTGAATGCCACTATGTTCATATTACAGATTCCCCAACCTCACTTGTGGCTTCATTTTAGCATTTAATTCAATTCCCAATCTCATTCGGGCCATCAAATTATCAAATAAGCACATTACATATGTGAAAACATGAATCATTTTTTACCCCGACCGGGACTCGAACCTAGGACTTATGATTACTAAGTCAAGGCGCTACCACTACACCACAGAAGGTTAAAAGGAACCCAACCTTATAGCTTATATCTGCTATACTTAGGAATGAACGCATTCTAACTGAATGCCACTATGTTCATATTACAGATTCCCCAACCTCACTCGTGGCTTCATTTTAGCATTTAATTCAAATCCCAATCTCATTCGGGCCATGAAATTATCAAATAAACACATTACATATGTGAAAACATGAGTCATTTTTTTTACCCTGACCGGGACTCGAACCTAGGACTTATGATTACTAGGT
>JAXCGZ010013838.1:40000-51171 GCA_037179515.1 Halocaridina rubra | reverse complement strand
ATGATTGTTATAATATAGTCTCTCAATGAATATATGCATGTAGGTAGATGCACAATATTACTTATGGTATTACAATAAAACACACACAAGGTATAACTAATGAAACTGTGTGTGATAGACAGATCACCACAACTAGAAGGGTGCAAGGTAAGAATGGACAAGCAGTGGTTCCTTTCTCTTAATTTATTCTAGAGTACAACACATTCGACACCTCAATGCCCCCCACCCTATGACTATCACAATCTATGATCTATTCGTGCCCCGGGCAAAGTTCTAACTAACTGTGTCTGCCCTGGGTGGTTCTTGAAATACCCCAAGGGAAGGGCGTGGCTTGACATCCAGTCCTACCAATGAACTCAAGTGACATTTAGTCCTGCAAATCAACGCCAGGTTCGAAGTGGAGTCCCTCCTATTTTGGGGAGGAGCTATTTCAACAAGCCTATAGAACGGAAAAGTTCCAGGTCAGAGCGTGGCTATTGGGTATCTCTCCAGGGCATGTACATACGTACGGGTCAAATGTTTGTGTTTCTTGTGGTTTAGGAAATGGCTAACTTCTTGGCCTTTCCCATTCTCTTCAGGTACTCGATGCCAGATGCTAAGTCTCATGGGTCTGGTCATATATCTCCTTGACACTTTCTACAAACATTGGCTGTACCGCAGAAAAACAATTGAGAGAGTATTATATTTCACACTTGACTTCTAGCCTCTCACGTTTCTCTTCACGACTTGTGGTGTTTTCGAGGACCGAGGGTCCCTTATCTTTTAGGCCTCTTGGGGGTGCATGGCGCCAGAGGTTAGTTCCATGTGTCTAGCCATAAATCTTGGTGGTCCCAAGGGAAAACATGGCCTGCACCCAAAACTCAATAAAAGTGAGGGCATGTAATAAAATATCTGTGCCCTCGACCGTTACCCCTCAAGATTTGTTACAAGTTTCAGATTCTGGCTTCAGCACGATTTCCGTCATGCGACATTCCAAAAAGGGGCTGCATATACAAGTTTTGGCCTCACATAGTTTACATAAATATTTCTGAACATTTCCTTGTCCATGTGCCTAAAGGCTACCCTTACATTTGATAAGAAAGCATATGCTGCCTTTACTATGACATTTATATGTATTTCTGGAGACAAATCTGCCAGTATGTTTACTCCTAGATCTCTCACTTTCTGTCTCTTGAAGTTGTACTCCTGCCACCGAGTAAGTCAAGCTTGGGCCTACTTGCACTTATACCCATTCTCATTACACTTTGAAGTATTGAATTTCATCAGCCACTTTTCTGACCACTCATCCAGACTATATAGATCTTCCTGAAGTTCTATACCATTGTTCTCGTTCCTTACTTTCTTAACAATCTTTGCATCATCTGCAAACATATTCATGAATGAATTTACAGACTCTGGTAGGCCATCTACACATACAAGGAACAAAAATGGCCCTAAAACTGATCCCTTTGGAACTCCACTACTAACTCTTCTCCATTCAGACACTGAATGTCTTACTCTAACCCTCTGTTCCCTTCCTTCTAAGTAAGTTTCTATCCAATCCAAGACATTTCCACCTATTCTAGCCATTGCTTGCAGCTTCTTAATAAGTCTCCCATGTGGAACAGTGTCAAATGCATTCTGGAAGTCTAGGAAACTGCAATCTGCCCAGCCCTCTCTTTCCTGTTAGATTCGGCCTATCTTATCATAAACTTCTAATAAGTTTGTTACTGTTGATCTACCTTCTCTGAAGCCATGTTGTCTCACTGACAAAAAGTTGAAGGATTCCAAGTGTGTGGAATCAGAGATGGAGTATTACCTTCAAGACCTCCAGCTCGATAAAATCTAATATACATATCTCCCACGTAATAGATAAATAAAACTAAATTTGCTAGTCGTATAGATGTACCTTACCTTTTAAAATTGAAATCCCAGGGTTTGGGCTTATCCCAAATACTATAGGGTTTCCTCCTCGAGGGATGTCTTTCAAGCACAGCTATGATCAGGATTACTGGTCCATGCTTGACAGGACTGAGGCAATACATAATGGAATATACATTCCTCTTACTCTTCCTCTTCCACATTCCTCTTCCCCTTCCTCCTCCACATGACTCTTCCTTTTCCACAATTCTCTTCCACATTCCTCTTTCACATTCCTTTTCCTCTTCCTCTCCCTATTCCACATTCCTCTTCTTTCTCTTCCTCATTTCTCATCTTTTTCCTCTTCCTCTTCCACATTCCTCTTCCTCTTCTTCTTCCTATTCAACATTCCTCTTCAGATTCCACATTCTTCTTCCTCTTCAACATTCCTCTTCCATATTCCTCTTCCTCTTCCTCTTCAAATTCCTCTTCCACATTCCACTTACACATTCCTCTTCCACATCCTCTTCTTCTTCCACACTCCTCTTCCTCATCCTCTTCCAAATTCCTTTTCCTCTTTCACATTCCTTCTACCCTTCCTCTTACTCTTCAAGAATCCTCTTCGTCTTCGTCTCCCTCTTTCTCTTCCACATTCCTCTTCCTCTTCCACATTCCTCTTCCCCTTCCACATTCCTCTTCCCCTTCCTCTTCCACATTTCTCTTCTTCTTCCACATTCCTCTTCCACATTCCTTTTACTCTTCCACACTCCTCTTCCTCCTCCATATTCTTCTTCCTCCCCTCTTCCACAATCCTCTTCCACATCCTCTTCCTCTTCCACACTCGTCTTCCTCATTCTCTTCTACATTCCTTTTCCTCTTCCCCATTCCTCTTCCTCTCCCTATTCCACATTCCTCTTACTCTCCCTCTTCCTCATCCCCATCCTTTCCACATTCGTCTTCCTCTTCCCCATTCCTTTTCCTCTTCCACATTCCTCTTACCCTTCCTCTTACTCTTCAAGGATCCTTTTCGTCTTCATCTCCCTCTTTCTCTTCCACATTCCTCTTCCTCTTCCACATTCCTCTTCCCCTTCCACATTCCTTTTCCACTTCCTTTTCCACATTTCTCTTCCTCTTCCACATTCCTCTTCCACATTCCTCTTACTCTTCCACACTCCTCTTCCTCTTCCACATTCTGCTTCCTCTCCCTCTTCCACATTCCTCTTCTACATCCTCTTCCTCTTCCACACTCGTCTTCCTCATCCTCTTTCACATTCCTTTTCCTCTTCCCCATTCCTCTTCCTCTTCCTATTCCACATACCTCTTACTCTCCCTCTTCCTTACCCCCATCATTTCCACATTCCTCTTCCTTTTCCCCATTCCTTTTCCTCTCCCACATTCCTCTTACCCTTCATCTTCCACATTCCTTTTCCTCTTACTCCCCAAGATGCCTCTTCATCTTCATCTCCCTCTTTCTCTTCCACATTCCTCTTCCCCTTCCTTTTCCACATTCCTCTACCTCTTCCACATTTCTCTTTCACATTCTTCTTCCCCTTCCACACTCCTCTTCCTCTTCCACATTCTTCTTCCTCTTCCTCTTCCACATTCCTTTTCTTCTTCCTCTTCCACATTTCTCTTCCTCTTCCACATTCCTCTTCCTCTTTGTCTCCCACATTCCTTTTCCTCCTCTTCCACTTTCCTCTTCCTTTTCGTCTTCTATATTCCTCTTCCTATTTCTCTACCACATTCCTCTTCCTCTTCTTCTTCCACATTTCTCTTCCTCTTTCTCTTCCACATTCTTCTTCTTCCTCTTCCTCTTCCACATTTCTCTTCCTCTTTCTCTTCCACATTCTTCTTCTCCCTCTTCCATATTCCTCTTCCTCTACCACATTCCCCCTTCCTCTTCCACATTTCTCCTCTTTTTTCACATTCTTCTCCCTCTTCCAAAATCCTCTTCCGCTTCCTTTTAATAAATATTGGCCAGGTAGTTGGTTCTAGCAACATGGGACCACGAAAGACGAGTGGTTAAAATACTAGACCCGTGAGCTGATAGACCTTAAATCGAATCTATCGTGGGGCGTTGAGAAAAGCATTCACATAAAACGTAAACGCTGTTGGTTTGGTAACATGCTAAATGTTAACAATATTTTCCACTAAATCGGCATCAAAAATATGCCTTCGGAAATAATAATTAAAATTAGAATGGCTTTTAAATGTCTTCTGCTTATTTATGTCTCATTGAGCATAAAGAGACAAGATGGCCATGAATAAATAATCATGTGAATTGGAGGAAACTAAATTTCTCCATTGCTCGCGAAAATCAGCACTCGCCCATGCTAAAACACTCATGCCTGTTGTAATGCATATGTAAGCCCCAATAGGAATAACTTGCCAAACGAATATTACATTAATTTGACTCCCATGTAAAGGGTTCCTAGCTTAACCCCCCCCCCTTCCAAGGTGGAAAAAAAATTCTTTCCATAGTCATTTGGCATTTTTTTTCCAGATAATTTTTATTTTTTGGCTATCATCAATAGTATTTTGCATGTGTCCTTTCTATCAAAGGTTACTTAAACAGATTTTGCCTTTCCTCTCACAACGTACTCACCAAGTTGATGAATGCTTACAATATCATCTGGACTACATGATATCATCACAATCATTTTTGACAATTTATTAATCACTAGGTTTATGATATTCATGTCTCTGCTGCCTCGTTGACTCTTGATATTCACATATGCCTGAGATGATGACTCATTTCTCTTTATCAAGAGCTTGTTTGATCAAAGGTCTTTCTCTCTCAGTCGCAACGTCTTTCAATTTTCTGTTAACCTTTTCCTATAATGAAGTGTAAAAAAATGTTTTCATTTATATTCTTTCACGGCCTCCTTTACTAAAATCTCTGAAATCTTTCAAATTTTCATATATTTAGATTTTCCAAACGGCTTTTTCATCTCTTTCAGATGAAAAAAGTACACTAACACTGAAGTGATTTAAGCTTTCACCCATCTTTGCAGGTGTATGAGTGTGAATTTACCTAATTTTGCTCTGCGTCTCCTGATCGGTTCCATATTTTATTCACAAACACTTATCATATCTGTCCTTAAACGTATTGAAGCATTTAGTATTGAATGTGTCCTCATTTATTCAATTCCGATTTTCGACTACCCTTACATCAAAATAAAACTTACTTACATCCTGCAAAGACGTTGTATTTTGAAGGCTCATACTATGACCTATAGTTCTAGAGCCACCCATGTCAAAATATCTGCCCTGTCCATCTCTGTCCAAATCATGAAACGGTTGAAATAAAATAACATATCTCCCTCTTTTTTCTAGCTTAGAGTGATGGTAAGTTTTAAGCTTTTTTCCAAGAGCGGATTCCAAGGGGGGGGGGGTTGCATATTTAAGATTTGGTCCCACATAAGTCACGTAAAAATTTAATAAACAATTTCTTGTTCATATGCCTGCGGACCAACCTTATGTTTACTAAGAAAACATATTTTGCCTTTTCTATGTCATTTACAAGGATTTTCGGAGACACATCAGCCGATACGTTTGACCATAGATCAAAGAAGAATGTACAGCTCTCTCTCTCTCTCTCTCTCTCTCTCTCTCTCTCTCTCTCTCTCTCTCTCTCTCTCTCTCTCTCTCTCTCTCTCCTCTCTCTCTCTCTCTCTCTCTCTCTCTCTCTCTCTCTCTCTCTCTCTCTCTCTCTATATATATATATATATATATATATATATATATATATATATATATATATATATATAGATATTTACATATATGCATATACATATGTATATATGTACATATATATATATATATATATATATATATATATATATATATATATATATATATATATAGTAGTCACCGTGGCTCAAACGGTAGAGTCCGCGACTCTGAGATATCAGGTCGAGGGTTCGCGCCCCGTCACGGTCTGAGGTTAGAAAGGGCATGCACTTAGGGTAACGTTTACATCTGCCAAAACAAGTCCTTCGCAAGAAGGCAACCGTCCTAGCCCTTGGTTGAAAAGGGAGTCCGTGACTTAAAACCGGAACAAAACAACATATATATATATATATATATATATATATATATATATATATATATATATATATATATAGATATATATGGAATTGATTCCTCTTTCGGGAAGCTTAATTTAATTATGAAGTTCAACACCAATGCTTGTATGAATCTTAGCATTTTATTGTAACATATCAACAACATGTAGTAGGTTGGCTCCTAGCACCAGCTGTCCGTTGCGACACTACAGCTGAAGGTTTTTTGAACTTGAATAGGACTGTCCACGATAGTTCAATGTTAAGTCTCCCTTCAATTAAAGTTCTTTTTCCATCCCTACATCAACACCGAATATTCTTGGATATTCATTACATATCTCTTTTTATCCCCTCACAACTGACAAGTCATTACACTCTCCATTTCTGTTTCTCTTTACTTTATGAATTATTTGTGCCCAGGCCCGATGAGGGCTCTGTTATTTCATTATTTTTTTTTGGCCCGTCCTGGTGTTACAACCATGAAAAAAATACTCTTGTCATCATCAGACCTAAAAATAAGGAAAAATATAATATAATCATACTGAATAGTACAATTACAAAAATAGAAAGTATTAATTAGAAGAATAAACACAACTTATGCACTTAAAGACTGGAAAAAAAACCCACTGGCGAAAATATACAAACTAAAAGTACCAAAGAGTAGTAGAGGAGTCGTGCATTCCTAAAGAAGGTTTCAGTTTAAGGGACAGTAGTGATTCCATGACCAATCTAGTCAGTTTTTCAAGTGAACTGACCAAAATTGAAAGTTTTATTTTGTCCAATATGGGTTTGATTGAACAATATGCTATGGTCTCTAATTGCTGAATAAGGTGGTTTAGATAGGGGTAAATTATATCTGCATTAACTACCCCAGTGCTCAGCAATTCTAATCCTCAACTGCCTTTTAGTTTGACAAATATATGATGCATTGCAGTCATCAAAATTTTACAAATATACTTTGGAAGATTGCAGAGCGACGGCAAAATGGTCTTTCTATATGAAAAATGCTTGATTGTTATTTATACCTTCATAAGTCATTCTTACACATATCTGGGAATAGAACTTTCGTAATAATTTCTTACGCGGTTTCTAAAAGAAAATTTTCTATTACCCGTGAATGGAATTGAAAACTATATAGCAGCTTTTTCCATGGTAGCAAGTTTGCAAAAACTTGCCTCGTGGAAGCAAACCCGCTCAACTTGGTGCCAGGGTCAAAAAGGATTACAGGATATTGATGATGTTAGAAAGGGCAACTGGCCATCACACTCTTGAGGTATAACCAAATGCTAACCTCTAGAAGAGGCAGCAAAACCATCGACTCAAAATAAACTTCGGAAAAACTATTTGTCGATAAAAAATGAAGACATACACAAACACACATATAGCGGGCATTAGAACACACACATTCAGTATCTCTAAAATTTTTCCTTGCGTTTTTAAGTGACCAAGACATAAGTATAAAACATAAACAAAATTTCCCTAAATAAGAGACCCTGCAGAGTATTGTGAGCAAAAAAAAATTAGATTTGTAGATAACGAGACTGTCCAATATATTAAAGCAAAAAACTGAGAATACTTTCGAGAGGGGAAAGAGAAGAATCTGTCCTGTTCTGCCTTGAAGGAAGCTTAGAAGAGTTGCCAGAGGTGAAATCATCACAACGCATTACCTAATTTTTTGTGTAAATTGGGGAGAGCTCTTACAGCCGTTTACCTGATCCTGTGGTTCCATATATTGTTAAATCAGTATCTTTCCCATTTATAATAACTTGATAGTTAGTTTGATACACGAAACAATTGAATAATTAAATAAATACAAAAAATACACCTGTCAACCATACTGAGTTAAGATGCCAAGTGGCACAGCTGTCTTATTTTCTTCATTTTTTCTTTTAGCTTTCTCTTTTATTATTTTTTATTTTGTATATGTTGAATTAAATGTAAAGTCTGATCCTGTGATAGCATATATTGGTTAGCAAGTGAGTTTCTCAGTTAAGAAGAATATATAGCAGAAACAGGTGGGTGTCTCCTCAGATACAAATTCAAATTTCCCTTCAAGTAGACTTTTGTTTTGCATTTTTCCCCGTCAAATTACCAAAGTCAAATTTTAATTTAGGATCGGTATTACCAGAAGAGAGATAAATTGAGTAACTAAATAGCACTTATATAAAGATATAGAAATTCTGTGTGAAGCTTAAATAAAAGCTTTTTTTTTCTTTTCTCTTTATCTTCTTCTTTCTATATTCTGAGAAAGGGAAAACATGAAAATGAGGCCATCTCTGACCCAAACCTTCCCCACCCATGGGTCAGGGAGGGATGATACAGGATCTCCATGGGATGTTGCAGCAGCAGGAGGAGTAGCTATTAGGAGAATTAAACAGAAAATAAAGGATATAAAGGCAATGGTTATAAGCCTTGATGATAAAATTCGGAGTATGGATAGAGAAATGAAAGAGAATGAAACACTCAAAGAGGAAATAAGATATCTGGAGGAAGCAAAAAAGCACAAGAGCAGGAGAGAAAAGAAATAGAAAAACGAATAAAGAAGTTAGAAGGGGAAAAGAGTCAACTAGAAACCAGAATTTCTATACAAGAAGATAATAAAAAACAGCTGAATGAAAACCTAAATGAATTAAAAGTTAGTTCACTTCTCTCTTCTGAGAGAGACGAGATTGCAGCTTGGAATGTCCAGATTAAGGAAAACATCGAACAGTTAAGAAAAAAGTTTCAGGAGTTGAATACAGAACATGATGCCATGAAAACTTCCTTTGTTGATGAACTAAAGGGGAATGTGGCAGTAAACGAGGCTGTGAAGGTGGTGGCACTGAAAAACGTACAAACAGTTGACTATAAAGATATAGTAATAAAAAAATGAAAGATATTGTGATGGAAATGCAAATCCACTAATCAAACAGGCACTTGATAAAGAGAAGACAGTGGTAATCTCAGGCAAAAGCGAATCCCAGGAGCTAATATGGCAGGGGAGACTTGAAGAAAATAAAGCTAGGGTTGTAGACCTTATAAGAAAGCTTGGAGTAGTTTGTGGTCCTGAGGATATTGTAAACATTCACCAACTAGGCAAATATTCGAGGGAGGGAAAGCAGAGACCAAAATAAGTAACCTTTGAGAGAGGGAAAGAAATGGAGAAGAGAAGAAAAAATTTAATTTCAGAGTTCTTCCAGACAAAGGGGAGATAAAGAAGATAATAACAGAAGATCAGGGGGTGGGGCCTCATTAAGATTGTTATACACAAATGCTGATGGATTAGCTAGTAAGGCAGTAGAATTAAAAGATAGCATTCAAAACAGTAAGGCAGATATAGTAACAGTTACAGAGACTAAGCTGAGTGAGGACATAAACAGTACCACAGTTTTTCCTAAGGGCTTCAGAATATTAAGGGCTGAAAGATCTGAGAGGACTGGTGGAGGGAAAGCACTGCTCATAAGTGAAAGGATTCAGGTTCAAGAAATAAACTTGGCTACAGAAAGTGAGTTCAAGGAATTTCTTGTTGCTCACATAAATACGGGGACAGAGAGCATTATAATAATTGTTGTATATAACCCACCAAGAAACAAACATAGGCTAGAAGTTTATGAGGAAAGTCATATAGGTAATATTGAAGTCATAAACTTAGTTGTTAACATGGCCTACATTGGAGTTTCATGCAATATGCAGCCTTGTAACATACTGGGTGTCTGGCAGTCTGTCTGTCAGTCTGCTTAGGTTAGGTTTGGTTAGGTTAGGTTAGCTTAGGTTAGGCTAAGTTAGGTTAGGCTAGCTTAGGTTAAGTTAGGTTAAGTTTGGTCTTTATTACATCATTGAAATTCAACCATCCATTCATCCATCCATCCATTCATATATTCCAAGGTAAATAAACAGACAGACCTAACATAACCGAACCTAACCAAACCTAAGCTAACCAAACCTAACAGACCTTCCCATCTGACATGTCATAACACTCTCAATCTTTAGTTTTTCTCTGGTATATATATATATATATATATATATATATATATATATATATATATATATAGATATATATATATATATATATATATATATATATATATATATATATATATATATATATATATATATATATATATATATATATATATATATATATATATATATATATACACAAGAGAAAAACTAAAGATTGAGAGTGTTATGACATGTCAGATGGAAAGGTATGTTTGGTTAGGTTAGCTTAAGTTCGGTTAGGTTCGGTTATGTTAGGTCTGTCTGTTTATTTACCTTGGAATATATGAATGGATGGATGGATGAATGGATGGTTGAATTTCTATGATGTAATAAAGACCAAACCTAACCTAACTTAACCTAAGCTTACCCAACCTAACTTAGCCTAACCTAAGATAACCTAACCTAACCAAACCTAACCTAAGCAGACAGACAGACAGACTGCCAGACACCCAGTATGTTTCAAGGCTGCATATTGCATGAAGCTCCAATTTTAGTTTGATTATGGGAGATTTTAATCATAAAGAGATAGATTGGATAAATCTTGACCACACAGTGGTGAGGACTCATTTGGGGCAAGATTCCTAGATTGCGTATAAGGGAATTTCCTACACTAACATGTAATGGAACCAACGAGGGCCAGGGATGGGGATGAGCCATCATTACTTGATCTAGTATTCACAGATAACGTATTGGATATTAAAAAACTTGAGTATGTACCATCAATTGGAAAGAGTGACCACTGTGCGTTGTTGATGGAGTATATCATTGAATATATTCTGCCTGAGAGTAAAGGCGCTGAGGACATGAGGAGGATCTATCCAAAAGGAGATTACATCAAAATGAATGAGCTTTTTGCAGTTTTTGACTGGAGAACCTTATTTTACTACAAATGTGTACAAGAAATGTACGACATCATTTGTGAGATAAATGGGAAGATGGTAGATTGCTGCATACCTGTCATCAAAGTAGTTGTAATTCATGAAAGAGAGAAATGGTTCGAATTAAGAGTGTAAAAGAGCTAAGGAATGGAGAGACAAATGCTGGGAAAGGTATAGGAGGAGAAAAAACATATATGCCTGGTGAACCTAAAAAAGAGCAAGAAATGATAACCTAAGTAAAAGAGGAGAGGCAGAGAGAGACTATGAGAGGGATATCACCAGGAAGGCTAAAGAAAATCCCAAGCTTTTCCACAGCTTTATCAGAGGAAAACTGAAGGTAAAATAACAGGTTTTAAGGCTTAAGAGAGAGGATGGAAACATCATTGAGATGGATGAAGAGATCTGCAAA
>JAXCGZ010013838.1:32500-35000 GCA_037179515.1 Halocaridina rubra | reverse complement strand
AAAGTTAAAGTTAAAGTTTGCCGGTGTTTCAGTTCCGATATACATCTGAGATGCTCCTCAGAACGTCAGCCGAGGCAAGCCCCAACCCCCCCACTGTGGTGCCCATCCACAGCAAGTAACCTTCCAAGTAAACAGCTTAATCTCTCAGTCCTGAGCTGGAACCGATCTGTCGACCTCGTGAATGCGAGGCCAGCGCGTTACCACTGTACTAGCCAGAAGGCACCACAAACTACTCCAAGCTTTCTTATCAGGTCTACAACCCTAGCTTTATTTTCTTCAAGTTTCCCCTGCCATGTTGGCTCATGGGATTCGCTTATGCCTGAGATTACTACTGTCTTCTCTTTATCAAGTGCCTGTTTAATCAGTGGATTTGCCCTTTCCATCACAACGTCTTTCATTTTTTCGATTACTGTCTCTTTATAGTCAGCTGTTTGTATGTTTTCCAGTGCCACCACCTTTACAGCCTCTTTTACTGCCACATTCCCCTTTAGTGAATCAGCAAAGGAAGTTTTCCTGGCATCATGTTCCATATTTAGCTCCTGGAACTCTTTTCTAAACTGTTCAATGTTTTCCTTAATCTGGACATTCCAAGGCAATCTCGTCTCTCTCAGAAGAGAGCAGTGAAGTAACATCTAATTCATTTAGGTATTCATTCAGCTGTTTGTTTTTATCTTCTTGTTTAGAAATTCTGGTTTCTAGCTCACTTTTTTCCCCTTCCAGCTTCTTTACTTGTTTTCTAGTTCTTTTCTCTCTTGCCCTTGTGCTTTATTTGCTTCCTCCAAAAATATTATTTCCTCTCTGAGCGTTTCATTCTCTTTCATTTCTTTATCCATATTCCGAATTTTATCATCAAGGCTTATAACCATTGCCTCTAAATCCTTGATTTTCTGTTTTAATCTCCTAATAGCTACCCCTCCTCCCGACCCATGGGTGGGAGAGGTTTGGAACAGAGATGGCCTCATTTTTATGTTTTCCCTTTCACAGAATATAGAAAGAAGAGGAAGAGAAAAAAAAGAGAGAAAAACTTTTATTTAAGCTTCACACAGAATTTTTATAACTTCATATAAGTGCTATTTAGTGACTCAATTTATCTCTTTTCTGGTTACACACATCTTAGCTTAAAAATTAGACTATGGTAATTTGAGGATAAAAAGAAAAAAAAAATGCAAAAAAAAAAACAAAATTCAACTTGGAGGAAAATTCGAATTTGTTTCTGAGGAGACACCCACCTGTTTCTGCCATATATTCTTCTTAACTGATAAACTCACTTGCTAACCAAGATATGTTATCAGAGGATGAGACTTTACATTTAACTCAGTATATATGCAAAATAAAAAATAATAAAGGAGAAAGCTAAGAGAAAAGAAAAAAAAATTAAGAAATAAGACAGCTATGCTACTTGGCAACTTAACTCAGTACTGTTGACAGGTGTATTTTTTGGTATTTATTTAATTATTCAATTATTCCGTGTGTCAAACTAACTATCAAATTAATATAAATGGGAAGGATACTGATTTTAACAATATATGGAACCACAGGATCAGGTAAACGGCTCAAGAGCTCTCCCCAATTTACACAAAAAAATTAGGTAATGTGATGTGATGGCTTCACCTCTGGCAACTCTTCTAAATTTCCTTCAAGGCAGAACAGGACGGCTTCTTCTCTTTCCCCTCACGAAAATGTTCTCAATTTTTTCCTTTAATATTTGGGACAGTCTCGTCATACAACAAATATAAATTTTGTACTCACTATATGTGTGTGTTTGTGTGTATTCTATGAGTGTGAGACCGGGATAAGAAAGAAAACTGCCCTTATTAATAAAGACCGGGGCAGGAAGAAAACATTAAGACGAAGGAAAAGGAAAAGGTTAAGAACAAGGCAGAGATGAGGTGTTCATACACAAAGGAAACGGACAGGCTGAATGAATAGTCAAAGTACTGAGGACTTAGTGATATGGTAGCATTAGGCCCTGAGATAACGATAGGTCTGCTATTTGAAACAAGATAGTTTATTAGACTTAGGAAATATGGAAGAAGGAAGAGAGTTCCAGAGTCTGGAGGTAGATAAGAAGAAGCAGGTGCTGCACCTACCAATCTGCGAGCAATAAATCTGCACACAGTAACTGTGAGATGAGGCTGCTTGGTTAGTGTTACGCTGCCTCTGCAGTGGGAGAGGGATGCAACTCACCAACTCATCAGAGCAGCGATGGAAGTAGTAGCTATAGAAACGAGAAAGGGATGATATCGTACGGCGAAGAGAATGAAAATCCAAATTAGAAGTACGAGGAGGTTCATTAATGAGTCTCACTACCTTAGATTCAACCTTATCAAGGAGATAAGTATAAGAAGAAGCACCCCAGATGTGTGAGCAGTATTCTGAGCCTGAACTAATAAGACCTTTCTATAATCTAAGTAACTGTAAGGAGTTAAAGTAATGACGTAAACAAAACAGAACCCCCAATTTTCTGGATTCAGATATAGAAGTTTGGATTATGTGATTT
>JAXCGZ010013838.1:20000-25000 GCA_037179515.1 Halocaridina rubra | reverse complement strand
TATATATATATATATATATATATATGAATTGAAGGAAGGAAATCTCCTTTCATTTAGTATATATATATATATATATATATATATATATATATATATATATATATATATATATATATATATATTATATATATATATATATATATATATATATATATATATATATATATATGTATATATATATATATATATATATATATATATATATATATATATATATATATATATATATATATATATATATATATATATATATATATATATATTCCTAAGTATAGCAGATTCCTAAGTATAGCAGATATAAGCTATAAGGTTGGATTCCTTTTAACCTTCTGTGGTGTAGTGGTAGCGTCTTGACTTAGTAATCATAAGTCCTAGGTTCGAGTCCCGGTCGGGGTATAAAATGATTCATGTTTTCACATATGTAATGTGCTTATTTGATATTTCATGGCCGAATGAGATTGGGAATTGAATTAAATGCTAAAATGAAGCCACGAGTGAGGTTGGGGAATCTGTAATATGAACATAGTGGCATTCAGTTAGAATGCGTTCATTCCTAAGCATAGCAGATATAAGCTATAAGGTTGGATTCCTTTTAACCTTCTGTGGTGTAGTGGGAGCGCCTTGACTTAGTAATCATAAGTCCTAGGTTCGAGTCCCAGTCGGGGTAAAAAATGATTCATGTTTTCACATATGTAATGTGCTTATTTGATATTTCATGCCCGAATGAGATTGGGAATTGAATTAAATGCTAAAATGAAGCCACGAGTGAGGTTGGGGAATCTGTAATATGAACATAGTGGCATTCAGTTAGAATGCGTTCATTCCTAAGTATAGCAGATATAAGCTATAAGGTTGGATTCCTTTTAACCTTCTGTGGTGTAGTGGTAGCGCCTTGGCTTAGTAATCATAAGTCCTAGGTTCGAGTCCCGGTCGGGGTAAAAAATGATTCATGTTTTCACATATGTAATGTGCTTATTTGATATATATATATATATATATATATATATATATATATATATATATATATATATATATATATATATTTATATATATATATATATATATATATATATATATATATATATATATAAATATATATATATATATATATATATATATATATATATATATATATATATATATATATATATATATATATATATATATATATATATATATATATATATATATATATATATATATATATATATATATATATATATATATATATATATATATATATATATATATACGTATATCTATATATATATGTATATCATATATATATATATATATATATATATATATATATATATATATATATATATATATATATATATATATATATATATATATATATATATATATATATATATATATATATATATATATATATATATATATATATATATATATATATATATATATATATATATATATATATATATATATATATATATATATATATATATATATATATATATATATATATATATATATATATATATATATATATATATATATATATATATATATATATGAATGGAAGGAAGGAAATCTTCTGATATTTAGTATCCATGAAAGGCATCAGAGATGCCTTTCTTGGATACTAAATATCAGGAGATTTCCTTCCTTCCATTAATATCTACGGATTCCTCCGACAGGCACGAGGAATAATTATTTTTAAGCTCTGGTTGTTGAAGACTTACTCTTGGAAAAATATACTTTGCCCGTGTGGAAGCGGTACTTCCCTACCATCGTGTTTTCTAAGAGGGTTTCATTTATCATTGCTTCTTCTCTTTCGTGACGATATATATATATATATATATATATATATATATATATATATATATATATATATATATATATATATATATATATATATATATATATATATATATATATATATATATATATATATATATATATATATATATATATATATATATATATATATATATATATATATATATATATATATATATATATATATATATATATATATATATATATATATATATATATATATATATATATATAAATATATATATATATATATATATATATATATATATATATATATATATATATATATATATATATATATATATATATATATATATATATATATATATATATATATATATATATATATATATATATATATATATATATATATATATATATATATATATATATATATATATATATATATATATATATATATATATATATATATATATATATATATATATATATATATATATATATATATATATATATATATATATATATATATATATATATATATATATATATATATATATATATATATATATATATATATATATATATATATATATATATATATATATATATATATATATATATATATATATATATATATATATATATATATATATATATATATATATATATATATATATATATATATATATATATATATATATATATATATATATATATATATATATATATATATATATATATATATATATATATATATATATATATATATATATATATATATATATATATATATATATATATATATATATATATATATATATATATATATATATATATATATATATATATATATATATATATATATATATATATATATATATATATATATATATATATATATATATATATATATATATATATATATATATATATATATATATATATATATATATATATATATATATATATATATATATATATATATATATATATATATATATATATATATATATATATATATATATATATATATATATATATATATATATATATATATATATATATATATATATATATATATATATATATATATATATATATATATATATATATATATATATATATATATATATATATATATATATATATATATATATATATATATATATATATATATATATATATATATATATATATATATATATATATATATATATATATATATATATATATATATATATATATATATATATATATATATATATATATATATATATATATATATTGATTTTTTTTAATTTTTTAAGAGTGTGACACTGGGACAGGCAGAAACTGCCCTCATCAATAAAGGCCCGGGCGCGAGAAAATTCCAAGACGAAGGAAAAGAAAAAGGTTAAGGGCAAGGCATAGATGAGGTAATGTCACATAAAGGAAAACGACAGACAGAAAAAAACAGTCAAAGTACAGAGGACCCAGATATATGGAGGATTAGGCTCTGAGATGACGATAGATCTGCTTTTTGAAGGATGAAAGGTCATAAGAATTAGGGAAGACAGAAGGAGAAAGAGAGTTCCAGAGTCTGGAGGTAGATGGGAAGAAGCAGTCGCTGCACCGACCAATCCGCGAGCTACAAATCTCCACACAGTACCAGTGAGATGAGGCCGCTTGGCAAGTGTTACGCGGCCTTGGCAGTGGAGGAGGGATGCAACTCGCCAACTCATCCGAGCAGCGATGGAAGTAGTAGCGATAGAAAAGCGAAAGGGAAGATACCTTATGGCGAAGAGAGAGAGAATCCAGGTTAGAAGTAAGAGAAGGATCATTAATGAGTCTGACTGCCTTTGATTCAACCCTATCAAGAAGATAAGTAAAGGAAGAAGCACCCCAGATGTGTGAGCAGTATTCTAAGCAGGGGCGGATAAGACCTTTGCAAATTATAAGTAACTGCAAAGAGAAAAAGTAATGACGACAACGAAACAAAACCCTCAAGTTTTTGGATGAAGATTTAGAAATTTGGATTATGTGATTTCTCCAAGACAAGATAGAGGCTATATGGATTCCTAATATGTTGATAGAGTTAAGAGGGTAAATTTCATTAGTTTCGAAGACAATAGGGTTATCAGGAGGAGAAGAAGATATAGAGATAGCCATAACTGGTCTTGGAGGCATTGAATTTGACTAAATTTTGAGTGCCCCACTCAGATGCTCTCTGCAAATCGGAGTTAAGAGTAGTAGAAAGAGTGATACGAGATTGATTACGAGTAACAGATGAAGGTTGTGAAGAAAAGACAGAGGAAAAGTGAAGGGTAGAATCATCAGCAAAGGCATGAAGAATAGAGCAAGATGGGGATTGTAGAAGATCATTGATGAAAAGAAGGAAGAGAGTAGGTGAAAGAACAGAGCCCTGTGGAACACCACTGGTAACAGAGAAATGACTAGATGTTGCCCCATCAACAACTACAGATATAGAACGGTCAGTAAGAAAACTGGAAATCAGAGAACAGAGAGAAGGGGTAAAGCCATAGGCAGGGAGTTTGGCCAACAGAGCCTTGTGCCAGACTCTGTCAGAAGCCATAGAGATATCAAGGGCGACGACAAAGGATTCCCCATAGTTCCTCAGAAAAGATGACCATACATGAGTAAGATAGGACAGGAGATCACCAGTGGATCTTGCCTTGCGGAAACCGTACTGGTGATCGGAGATAAGTGAGTTAGATTCAAGGCGTTTCAAGAAGTGAGAATTGAGCAAAGTTTCGAAAACTTTAGCAATAGAGGAGGTTAGAGCAATAGGTCAGTAGTTAGAAGGAATAGAGCGGTCACCCTTCTTAGGAACAGGTAGAACTAAAGCATGCTTCCAAGATGAAGGATAGATACTGGTTGACAGAATGAGGCGAAAAAGATGGCAAAGCACGGGAGCCAGCTCATCTGTAAACTCCTTAAGGAACCTTGCAGGGATACCATTGGGACCAGATGCCTTGTTCGTCTTTAGCGAGCGAAGAACCTTATGAACTTTGCGTGAAGAAAGAATAAGGGAGGGCATAGTTTTAGAGAGGGGAAAAGACTGAGGAACAGGTGCACTGGAATTGTTGATAGAAGAGTTGGCAGAAACATGAGATCCAAAGAGAGTGGCTTTGTCAATGGGAGAGCAAGATATAGAACCATCAGAACGAATGAGAAGTGGAAAGCTTGAGTTACAGAAATTTTTGGAGAGGTTTTTGGCTAAGGACTAGAAG
>JAXCGZ010013838.1:0-15000 GCA_037179515.1 Halocaridina rubra | reverse complement strand
CCATTCTAGAGAATATTGATTTAGCAAAATTCTACTACAGATGGCGAAAAAAGAACAGAGGAAGTTACGGTGACTTCAGTGTTATTATGAGGGATGAGATAGCCTTCTCATGGAAAAGAACAAATGAACAATAAGAATGGGATCCACCACTGGAACATATCATACTATTAGGAAAAGTGAACAAGTCTTATAACAAAACATTAAATGACATGCAAAACATAAAAGAAATGTGATCAAATTCAAATTTCAAGAAAATTAAGATCAAAATTAGATATCAGTGAATATCAATATTAAAGTTTAAGAATGCTTCACATGCAATAAGGCAATAACATATAAAAACAAAATACAGTGTACGCAAATGGAAAATTTGAACCACGTCGTCATTAACATTGGCGACTGGATTTAAAACAGTTTCAGCTATTCAACACTAAACTAAAATGTTTCCGCCATGTTCTGGCTTTCAGAGTCCCACAAAGGGAAATATGAAACTACGATCAAAGAATTATTCTTCATCTTTTTCGTCTTCCATTAGGAATAACATTTGTACGCTAAAATAAACAAGTACAGTACAGTATTAAAGACATAAAAGATAAACATAAAAAATAAACAACACATCAGAGAAGTAATCTTTACTGACTAGTCAAATTGAGGCTAACAGCACCAGCTTCCTCATTTGAGGGTAACGACCGTCGACTTAGTAGATCAACAAGGTCATTGTCCTTGCCATGAACATGTTGGGCAGTGAATTTGAAAAGATTCGGGTAAAGTGCCCACCTTTTCAGGCGAGGATTTAGCTTGTTTGCAGTCTGTAAATATAGGAGAGGTCGGTGGTCGGTTCTCAGTGTAAAATGTTGGCCATACAGATGGCCTTCAAATTTCTTTATGGCCCAATATGCAGCTAGAGCTTCCTTCTCCACGGTGGAGTAATTTCGCTCCGCAGGGCCAAGCTTGCGGCTTGCATATTGCACTGGAGCTACTTCTGCTGAGTTGTCTGATCGGGCTTGCAAGAGCACGGCACCCAGGCCTTCGTCTGAGGCATCGGTCTGCAAGATAAATGGAAAATCAGGGCTTACCAGTTGTAATACTGGCTCACCCGCCAATGCTCCTCGGAGCTTGAAAAATGCTCTCTCCGCTTCATCTGTCCATTGGACAGAGGAGGTTTTACCTTGCTTTGAGGAGGTCATTTGCTGCAAAGGGGCAGCGATAGTATTAAAGTGTGGAATGAACCGTTGGTAGTAGCCGACACTACCCAGGAATGATCTCAGTTGAGTGACGGTAGCAGGTTTCTCCATATCCTTAATAGCTTGTACACTGTCATGTAAAGGGGACATAACTCCTTCTCCGACCATGTGGCCGAGATACTGCAATTATGTGAATCCAATCTCACATTTAGAAGGTTTTAAATGAAGTCCATGCTGGTTCAGACGAGTGAGAACTCTGTGGAGAGTCTCGAGGTGCGATGGCCATCATGAGAATGCACCAGGATGTCGTCTATAAAGCATGAAACATTGTCGAGATTCGGTAATACTATCCTCATGAGTCTGCTGAAGCAACCAGGGGCATTTAGCATACCAAAAGGCATGACCCTGACCTGGTATAGACCATATCTTGTGGAAAAGGCTGTTAGAGGCTTGGTAGTCTCGCTCAGCGGGACTTGCCAAAATCCACTGGCCAAATCCAACTTGGACAGGTAACGGGCTTGGGAAAGCAACGAGAAAATATGCTTGGCGTCAGCAATGGGCTCTCCATCAAAGATGGTACGGGAGTTAAGCTTACGACAGTCAAGGCAGAACCTGTGACTGTCATCTCGCTTACGCACTGCCAGTAACGGCGAACACCAAGGCGAAATGCTCTTTTCAACTAATCCGAGGCGGACCCAAGTGTCAAGATCTTCCTTCAGCTGTACGGACAGCTGGTGGGGAAGACCATAGGAATGCCGAAATGGCTTTGGGTCAGTCAATCTGACATGATCCTTAAGGGTAGCGGTAATGCCTGGGAGGTCGTTGAAGACATTCTCATAGTCCTCTAATAGCTTATTCAGCTGTTCCCGTTGACTCGGTTGCAGTCTGGAGTTAATAATGCAATTATACACACTTTCCTTTTGGTGTGTGGGAATGGCAGGATCCTTACCATCATCAAAAGCTAAGCTTATGTCTTCACTTGCGAGGGTGGTGGCTGCGGCCAGAGGGGCTTCTTCCAAAAAACTCCACTCCCGTAAGTCTGTCTCCACTGAAAGGGTGGAGTATTCCAATATAGGAGGTAAGGGGTGACTATAATGGAGCACCTGTGTTGCTGCAGCCTCGGAGGTTCTGTTGATGCTGAGGGCATCTATAGGGGTTGCTGAGAGTGCCAGCGCAGGATCCTGATGAGCCTCCGGGTCCTCACAATAAAGTTTCAGCTGGTTAATGTGGCATTTCCGGTTATTGCCATCAACATTTAGCACATAATTGTCAGGGTTCACCCGGTGTACTACAGTGTACGGTCCTTTCCAGCGTAGCATTAGCTTGCGGGTATCTGTGGGAAGAAGTAACAGAGCTCGATCTATGGGTGTCAGGGCACGACGCCGTGCACACTTGTCAAAGAGGAGCTTGGCAGTCTGCTGGTGATCCTTAATGGCTAATTGTGCAGTTTTCCAAGCCTTTTTGAGGAGCGACAAAAACTTCAAAATATACTCATGGACGTCCCTATCGTCATCTTTGATGGTAGGTGAATCCCAACATTCTGCCAAGAATTCCACTGGGCCTCTGACCTCATGACCATAAATCAGCTCGAAAGGCGAGTATCCAGTAGTGTCGTGGGGCGTGTCTCTGAAGGAGAAAAGTGCAGCAGGGGCGTACTTGTCCCACTGCCTAGTATATCTATCACTAGCTTGCGCAAACATCGCTTCAATGTCCCGTTATAGCGTTCGCATGCTCCATTTGATTGGGCATGATAGACTCTCGTACGAATGTGCTTCATTTCTAAAAGGTTACAGAAAGCCTCAAAGTGCCTACTTGTAAACTGACTTCCAATGTTAGAAGTGACCTGCTCAGGAAAGCCAACCCTGGAGCAGATTCAAATAGGGCATGAGAGACTGCTTCAGTCGTGATAGAAGACAGTGGCACTGCATCTGGGTACCTTGTTGCCAGGTCAACATATACCAGGAGGAACTGTTTCCCCATGGACGAAGCTAGATTAATAGGACCTAATATGTCAATAGCGACCTTGGAAAATGGCTCCATTGAGAGCTTAGTTATCCAAATGGGAACTTTCGGTACCTCTGCCGTTGAGGTGGATTGACAGACAAGGCAGGAGCCTACATATCTGTCTACCTTGGCGTACATGTTTGGCTATGCAAAAGCCTTCTGAAGGACGTGCCGAGTTTTTGCTTTGCCTCTGTGTCCACTCAGAGGTAAATGGTGTGCCACATACATAGCCTGGCGGGGCAACGAAGCGGGCACCACCAACTGTTTAAAGGTGTGGCCATCTTTAGTCACATGCCTACGAAGTACTCCATCTTGTGAAGGTCCTTCCCTCGGTGGCCTGCTGCATCCAGCGTTTGAGCTGGGGCAATCTTGCTGCAATTTGGCAAAGTCTGGACGGAACTTCAACGGCTCTAGAGGTGCATCATCTGGTAAAGGAGGGGGAAACACTCCGCATTCCACATTACGTGTACTAACTGCAGTAGACTCAACGGAGTCAGTCGGAGAATCGTCCAAATTCTTGGCATCGAGGCCAGGAGTTGCTGCTGAAATGGCTTCATGTAACTTCCCCCGAGGGAAGTTATAACGAGAAATGTCCTTATGGTAGAGGTCAGCCTGGAAAATAGGAACTAGGCTCAGTGCACGACCCAGCAAGACAGGGTACATAAGTCCAATCATTGCCACAGCTGGGGCTTTTCCCTTGTAGTATTTGCAATCCAGGCTAATGACACAGCAGCGTCATATTTGGGGTGTTCCTTCAGCAACCCGCACATGAACGACTTTGCCGGTAAAATCTTCATTCCTTATGAATTTCTCATCAACAAGTATGCCATTGGCCCCTGTGTCAAGGACTATATCAGCTTCCACACCATTTATGGTTTCTAGGCATTTTGTTATCATTTCCAGATCATCATGTTCGATGAATTCCACATTGGCAAGTTTGTGTGGTGGTTCCTCGGTGTTATCCTCAGTGGCCCTTTCTGGCCCTGTTTCAACAATATGGGCTGAGTGAGTGGCCAGATGGTTATGTGGGCTGCCGCTGTGAGAGGGAGTGTGGTGGTTCTTAGAGTTTGGCTGAAAACCCTGGGAAGGTGGAGCAGAGTAATGGCCCTTGCCTCTGAACTGCTGAGGCTTAGGTCTTACTGAGTCATCCTTCTTGAGTGTGGGTGCATGGCCGTAATAAGGCTTAGGAGTGTAAGGAGGATGTGCTGTACGATGTGATTTCTGTGAGGGGCCCTTGTGCTTCCCGTTCCTGTAATCTCTATTTCCGGATGAAGGACCACTGTCTGGGATTCCCACTTGAAACCGAGCAAGCGCAAGCTCATGCTCGCGTTGTGCTTGTGCCTCGTCACTTTGTGCAAGAACAAGCTCATGTTCACATTGTGCTCATGCCTCATCACGTTGTGCTTGTGCCTCATCACGTTGTGCTTGTGCCATCTCCAGCTTATCTCGGCGTTCAACCATCTTCTCATGAGCCTATTCAAAGAGCTTCTGTCTCAGGGAAAAACCGTATCTCTCACCCCTAGCAATCATTATGCCCAGGTAACGCTCCTCATCGAACGTTTTGATGGTTCCTATGTTTGTTTCCTAAACAGTCAATAATGTAGTGCAAAAAAAAAAACACTAACAAATCTATACAATAGTAGAAAAAATTAAAGAATCACACAACACCGAGGAGAGAAAAAAAAAATTCAACACCACAGTTCAAACTTAAACGTAAAAGTGATCTCAAAACCTCACCATAAAAGTGACTCAAAATATAATCAAGTGCAACAGCAGCAAAATGTTGCAAAACAGTGCATGAAACACTGGTAATACAGGATGGCAGTCATGCCTGCTTAACAGCAATATGTGGCAGTACCTGCGGTTGTGGTGCAAATGAAAGGAATTAGCAACACAATCAAGTGCAACAGCAACAAAATGTTGCAAAACAGTGCATGAAACACTGGTAATACAGGATGGCAGTCGTGCCTGTTTAACAGCAATATGTGGCAGTACCTGCAGTTGTGGTGCAAATGAAAGGAATGAGCAACACAATCAAGTGCAACAGCAGCAAAATGTTGCAAAACAGTGCATGAAACACTGGTAATACAGGATGGCAGTCGTCCCTGCATAACAGCAATACGTGGCAGTACCTGCAGTTATGGTGCAAATGAAAGGAATGAGCAACACAATCAAGTGCAACAGCAACAAAATGTTGCAAAGCAGTGCATGAAACACTTGTAATACAGGACGGCAGTCGTGCCTGCTTAACAGCAATACGTGGCAGTACCTGCGGTTATGGTGCAAATGAAAGGAATAAGCAACAACGAATTTTACCGACTCGCACCCAGTGCCAGAGAATACAAACAAGTACAGTATAGTGGTCATGCCTGCGTATGAGCGCGTATATGGCAGTACCCACAAATAAAATGTCGTAAGTAAAATTCTGGAGTGTTGCCAAAAGGGCACAGATCCTATGCAAAATACACCAAAGATAAGCTAACGGCTTACTAGGCAGCCAGATTACACATGTCTACTAGTAATGAGAAAATTTATTTTCAAGTGACAACTTAGACACATGAAAGGCTTAGCCTAGGCTCGATAAATGACACCAAAGATTTTCTTCCCAATCTATGAGCAGTCAATGCTTGAATATAAAACACAATTATAAGCAAAAATACTTAATATGCTTTCTCCCAATTCCTGAATCCCAAGGATATATAAATAATTCTTAACAAGTATCACCCTTTAACGGATATATAAAATACGAATGCTTTAAAACTCAATCTTATCACGCAAATAAATGAAATTTTAAATAACACGTCTTCTCGTCATGCAAGATTTCTTAAGTCTGTTACCACATAATCTCATGGAGATTTCCTGAAATTTTGTTTACCACATGGGATACAAGAAGATATTAGTTACCATAATTAATCTTGAAAATAAAAAAAATTTCTGATCCGCAACGTCTCTAGTGCAAAAATTTTCGTGTGCAGCCTATGATTCATTCATTTCAATGATTGAGCCAATGGTAATTGGGTTTCATGTGCAATGCTAAAAAGCAAAATAAAAATAAATTTATCAAAATCAGTCTGTCTGTTCGGGTCCCTGTTCAGGCGCCAATCTTGTTGGGGAAATGGTAGAGTGTTGCTAAGAATCTGTTTTACTAAGGGGACTCAAAGCACGGAGCTCAGTTAAGAGCTCACAAACAGACAGGACAGATATTTGTACTTAAACGCCCCATCCATTATACCAATACTCGGTTAAATGAAACTTCAGAATTCAACTTTCTTTTAATTTTGGAAATGCAATGGCATTAAAAGAATTCAACTAAATTTCTCAAATTAAATTTTATGAAATGCTGCCTCGAATCCCGGAGGTGGTGAGCACGATTTCGTTTCCCGGCACCACGGACATATGCCAAGACTTTGGCCTCAACTCGACGATTACCTCTGTCACACAGGCAGAGTAGAATAGAAAACACTGCAATTGTAGAAACAGAAACGACACACTGTTAATAATGGGAAACTGAAAGCATGAACACACATATCATGAGTTTCCAATATTATTCTACTAGATGAAAATATATTGGTTAGTCACAGCTAACCAGAAATATTTATGCTACCATAATAGCATACAAAACCATTAATTCTTTGTTGGTATTAAGGGAAAACAATTTATTCGCAATAAATGAAGAATAAGCAAGACAAATACAGTACTGTAGGTATTCCTTAAATTGTGGGCAACCGCAAAAGTTGCAATGCTTATTAATGATTTGCAATTAATATGGTAAAACACTATATTTATGATAATGGAAGAATCTACGAGATAACTACAGTATTCATTCACTTTTGGTTATCAAGAACTGTTTGCAATGAAAAAATGAGGGTGCAAAACCATCTTTTGAAGTATTTGCAACTTATAACTCAAAGCACTTTATCCCCAACATATGAAGAATTAGCAAGATAAATACAGTATGCGTTCATTAGATTGTGGTTAATAGGAAATATTTGCAAAGCCAACAGGGTAAAATTACTTTTTAATATTTTGCAGTTTAACACGTTAGTTAAATGCTTAATTATTTGCAATTATATAGCAAATAGCTTTATTGACGAGTTTTTGACGTAAAGCACTTTATTTACGATGATAGAAAGGGGTGAAATGAAATTAGAATTTATTAGGAGAAGGATAGATTTTTACGGGCTCATAACCAGTCTTCAGAGGATGAGATTTTCGTTTATCGCATTCAATGAAAAGAGACTTCTTAGCAATGTATATCAGCTGTAATTTCCAGGTTAAGGAATTAATTTTGGCAAGTAAGATTCCAGTTAGGTAATCTACAAAATTTCGTTTGTATGGGAATGGAATCTGAGAAAAAATTCGTAGGATTTAGCCAGTAACGAAAGTAACTAATTCTCAAAAAAACAATTTGCTTGACCCACGAGCTTTACCATACACTATCCCTCACCTTGTTTGTGCCAGATGAATTCCTGTGAAGATGCCACGTAAATAAGGTTTAAAATAAACTTGACTGCTGAGGGGAGATGCTGCCTCTGGGATGTTTGGCCGTCAAATGAGGACGCTTCAATCTCCCTCCTGGTGACATCCTCTGTAGGATATATTTCTAGAGCAGTAACTGGCTCTTATATCATTTAAGGACTACTTTAGTGGTGGTCCCTGGCAGGCAATTATAGCAGAGATGCAAGGGAAAGACAGTATTTTAGGTGCAACAAGTGGAAGCAAATAAAATAAAACGAGAATAATAAAGGAAAGTTAGGTTACTGGTAAACAATCTCTAGAATATTCTTTGCATTGTAGGAGACGGAGTTTAAGTACTCAAATAATAAAGAACCTACTGATATATATCTAGACAGGCTAATGATATAACAGCAAGGTCAAATTTATAACAAAATTATCAGCAAGAGCTATTTTATCGTAAGAAAATTGTAAAGAAAACGTATCTGATAGTTCACTGAAAAGGTGGAAAGGCAGGAGCGGCCTTTATATCGGGACTCTACTTCTACACGTACAAGAATAGTAAATAAGATATTTTTAAAATTAGCTATAAGCTAAGATATAAATTGCAAATAATCCTATTCTGCAAACGTCAAGAAGTGGGAATTATTTTTTTAGTTAGAAAAATGACAGTTAAGTTACTAAATTAACTAAAAAGGCATCTAACAGCCTCTGGTGACTTTGAGCGAAACACTCTGTCACAATGTCCACAGCCGAGAACAACCTTGTACAAATTTTCTATTCACTGTTTTGGCCCAAAATGTTGAAATGCATTACCAGAAGACTTAAAAACAATAACTGGTACAACTTTATTTAAAAAGAAACTCAAACAGCATTTATTTACTAGGCAAAATCAAGCAGCTGTTGATTAATAATTAATACAGTATTGGTGTATCATTATGTCCAGGTTAAGGTCAGGCTACTTGTTTTATGACAAGATAAGTATGAGATTGCTATATTGGAGCTTTTGTTAACTATTGCCGTCATACTTTAATTTATGTGAAATGTATATTAAACTGCCTGCCAAGGAGCTCTTGCTCACCAGGCTAGTGCCTCTGAATAAAATGTACATATTTATGCCTGTATGTATACTAAATATTTGGCAATAAAAGCTATGACTATGACTATGACTGTTCATGTAGTTGTTTGTTGCTAGTCTGATTAAGGAGCTAGCAACGTGAAGGGCATTTGGATATTCGCTGGATGTTGCAGGGACACCAGTTATCCATCGAATTTCTGAAAAGGAATCGCATTCGAGGATGTAGTGAAGCAGTGGATGTGGTGAGGCTACCTGGCAGAAGGTGCATTCCCTGATGACATCATCCACTGTTCACCAGGTGCACTTGTACCCGAGTCTCAGACGGTACATATTGACCTCCGTGCTTCGGTGAAGGTTGTTAGGCAGGGTGATTCGCTGAAGATGGGTGGTGGCTTTGTACCACCAGGTGGAGGGGGAGCCAATGTCTGTGCACAGGTTGTGTCTAGTTATTAAGACGTTAGGGAGTGGCTTGGTGGCTTTGGTTTTTATCTGTTGAATCCCAGGAGGAAGGGATATTTGGATCTCTGCTCTAAGAGTGGCTTATTTGGAGGCTTGATTGGCTTCCTCATTTCCCTTGATGCCGACGTGGCTGGGAATCCAGGCAAGAGTGATGGCTTTTCCAAGGCTAATTGTCCCATGGTAGTGGCTGAGCATGGTGGTGATGATGCTTACATTGTCTCTGAGGAGTGGCTTCTTGATGGCCTGTAAGGCACCTATTGAGTCAGAGAGAATGAGGGCATAGCCAGTTCCTTGCTGGGTGAAGAAGTTGAGGGCGTTGGCTATGGCGACAAGCTAAGTCTGGAGCGATGGGCAGGACTTTGACCGTCTCCAGGATTGGATGTGCTTTCTGGTGGTGAAGGCGGCAGCTGAGGCTCCAGTTTCTTGATTTACTGAGCCATCAGTGTAGAAGACTTGGGAGTTCGGGTTGCTCCAGTTCTGAATTTTGTCCGTGTATATGTTTTTAAGGACAAGTGGGTTTACCAAGCTTTTGGGGTTGTCAGAAAGCTCGATCTTTATGTCATGTGGTTGGTCATTCCATGGGGGTGGGCATTGGTATTCAGGAAGCGGAGTGGCCTGTATCTTGGCTAGGATGTCCTCCCTAACAGGCAGTGCTTGTAGGGCAGCGCAGACCTTGGCTGCCCAAGTTCTAGGATGGTTGTCGGGGTGGCGAATGAGGACTAGCTGGAGATTTGTGCCAGCGAGGTGGGTATGCTGGGCAGTGGTGGCTTTGGACACAAAGAGGGTTAGTCTTTGCTGAGCTCTGAGTTTGAGTGGAATGAGTCTGGATTCCATCTGGATGTTTTCTCTCTTGGTTCACATGGGGCTCCTAGCATGGTACGCATGGCGTTGCTTTGTATGACTTCTATCTTGTCCCATTGTTGGTCTTTTAGTAGCCAGTGTGTGGGACAAGCATAGTCTATGAGGCTGCGTATGGCTTGTACATAGAAAATTTTGAGGACATTGAAGGATGCATCGTCGTAGAGGCCCGACATCCGACGAAGGATTGCTTGTCGCTGGCTGCATTTGTCACACAGGTGTTGAGTTTCGGGTCCAAAGGTTACTTTGCCGTTGATGTGTACACCCTTTTACCCATCTGACATGTCACAACACTCCCCATCTCTAGCTTCTCTCTGAATTTTTTTTGACGGGCACTCTGGGGGGGGGGGGAATTTCTTCGGTTGATCACAGTCGGGGGAGATTCTTCAGTTGATCATATACATATATATATATATATATATATATATATATATATATATATATATATATATATATATATATATATATATATATATATATATATATATATATATATATATATATATATATATATATATATATATATATATATATATATATATATATATATATATATATATATATATATATATATATATATATATATATATATATATATATATATATATATATATATATATATATATATATATATATATATATATATATATATATATATATATATATATATATATATATATATATATATATATATATATATATATATATATATATATATATATATATATATATATATATATATATATATATATATATATATATATATATGTATATATATATATATATATATATATATATATATATATATATATATATATATATATATATATATATATATATATATATATATATATATATATATATATATATATATATATATATATATATATATATGTATATATATATATATATATATATATATATATATATATATATATATATATATATATATATATATATATATATATATATATATATATATATATTATATATATATATATATATATATATATATATATATATATATATATATATATATATATATATATATATATATATATATATATATATATATATATATATATATATATATATATATATATATATATATATATATATATATATATATATATATATATATATATATATATATATATATATATATATATATATATATATATATATATATATATATATACATATATATATATATATATATATATATATATATATATATATATATATATATATATATATATATATATATATATATATATATATATATATATATATATATGTATATATATATATATATAAATATATATATATATATATATATATATATATATATATATATATATATATATATATATATATATATATATATATATATATATATATATATATATATATATATATATATGTATATATATATATATATATATATATATATATATATATATATATATATATATATATATATATATATATATATATATATATATATATATATATATATATATATATATATATATATATATATATATATATATATATATATATATATATATATATATATATATATATATATATATTTATATATATATGTATATATATATGTATATATATATATATATATATATATATATATATATATATATATATATATATATATATATATATATATATATATATATATATATATATATATATATATATATATATATATATATATATATATATATATATATATATATATATATATATATATATATATATATATATATATATATATATATATATATATATATATATATATATACAAGGAACAAAAGTGGCCCTAAAACTGAACCCTGTGGAACCCCACTAGTAACTCTTTTCCATTCAGACACTGAGTGTCTTACTCTAACCCTCTGTTCCCTTCCTTCTAAGTAAGTTTTTACCCATTCCAAGACATTTCCACCTATTCTAGCCATTACTTGCAGCTTCCTAATAAGTCTCCCATGTGGAACAGTGTTAAATGCTTTCTGGAAGTCTAGGAATATGCAATCTGCCCAGCCCTCTCTTTCCTGTAAGATTAGGCTTACCTCATCATAAAATTCTAATAAGTTTGTTACTGTTGATCTACCTTTTCTGAAGCCATGTTGCCTCACTGACAAAAAGTTGAATGCTTCCAAGTGAAGATATATGTTTCCTTAGTAGTTTCTCCATAACTTTGCAAACTATGCCGGTCAAGGAAACCGGTCTATAGTTCAGAGCCGTATCCCTCCTTGCCTTTTGAAGATAGGTATCACGTTTGCTTGTTTCCAGCATCTTGGAATCTCCCTTAACTCCAGTGACCTTTTAAATATGATACTTAGTGCCACTGATATTCAGTTTGCGCATTTTTTAAGTACATGAGGGGATATGCCATCAGGACCTGTAGCTTTATGAACATCTAACTCCATCAGCGCCTTGCATACCTCTGTAGCTCTAAGGTTGATATTCTCTAATGCCGGCCCTTGAGCTTCTATCTCTGCAATCTGAGGGGGTGGGGTATTTTCTACTGTAAATACTGACTGAAACTCCTTGTTCAATTCTTTGCAGATCTCTTCATCTGTCTCAGTGATGCTGCCATCCTCTCTCTTAAGCCTTAAAACCTGTTCTTTTACCTTCAGTTTTCCTCTGATAAAGCTGTGGAAAAGCTTGGGATTTTCTTTAGCCTTCCTGGTGATGTCCTTCTCATAGTCTCTCTCTGCCTCTCTTCTTTTACTTAGGTAGTCATTTCTTGCTCTTTTGTAGGTTTGCCAGGCATTTATGTTTTTTCTCCTCCTATACCTTTTCCAGCATTTGTCTCTCCACTCCTTTGCTCGTTTACACTCAATATCGAAGCGTTTCTCTCTGGCATGACTTACACCTACTTTGGTGAGAGGTATGCAGCAATCTACTATCTTTCCATATTTCTCACAAAAGATGTCATACATTTCTTGTACAGATTTGTTGTAAAATAAGGTTCTCCAGTCAATAACTGCAAAAAGCTCATTCATTTTGATGTAATCTCCTTTCGGATAGTTCCTCCTCTTGTCTTCAGTGCCTCTACTCTCAGGAAGAATATCTTCAATGATGTACTCCATCAACAACACACAGTGGTCACTCTTTCCAAATGGTGGTTCATACTCAATTTTCTCAATATCCAAAACATGACATGCCACGAAGCTGGTGCCAGAAATACGCAATCTCAGTTATGATGAGAGGCTGAGGGAATTAGACTTACCATCACTCGAAGCTAGAAGAGTGAGGGGGGATATGGTGACAGTCTTTAAATTCCTTCATGGTTATGATAGAGTGGATAGGGATCGATATTTTGATATGGCTGGCTTTAGAACTAGAGGTCATAGTTTGAAGCTTCGTAAGAAAACTTCTTTGCAGGATGTAAGGAAATACTTTTTCAGTGTAAGAGTAGTTGATAATTGGAATTGGCTAAGCGAGGAGGTAGTTAATGCTATCTCAATCCATAGTTTTAAGGACAGGTATGATAAGTATCACTAAGTATAAAATGGAACCGATGAGGAGACGGGAAGATATGAGCTTTGGGCTCTTTCCCGTAAACACAATTAGGTAATCACAATTAGGTAATCACATTATCTGTGAACACTAGATCAAGTAGTGATGGCTCATCCCCACCCCTGGCCCTCGTTGGTTCCATTACATGTTGGTGTAGGAAATTCCCTTGTACGCAATCTAGGAATCTTGCCCCGAATGAGTCCTCACCACTGTGTGGGTCAATTTTTATCCAATCTATCTCTTTATGATTAAAATCTCCCATAATCAAAATCCTACATTTTCTCTCCCGTGCCATGTTAACAACTTAGTTTATGACTTCAATATTTACTATATGACTTTCGTAGTCTCCGTGGCAAAATGGTAGTGTCTGCGACCCTGAGGCGGCAGGTCGAGGGTTCGCGCACCGTCACGGACTGAGGTTAGTAAGCGTATACACTCAGGGTAACAATTATATCTGCCAAAACAAGTCCTTCGTAAGAAGGAACCGTCCTAGCCCTTAGTAGGAAAGGGAGATTGTGACGTAAAACCGAATCCATCCATTACCTATATGACGTTCCTCATAAACTTCTAGCCTATTTTGGTTCCTTGGTGGTTTATATACAACAGTTATTATAATGCTCTCTGACCCAGTATTTATGCGAGCAACAAGAAATTCCTTGAACTCACTTTCTATAGCCAAGTTTATTTCTTCAACTTGAATCCTTTCACTTATGAGCAGTGCTATCCCTCCACCAGTCCTCTCAGATCTTTCTGCCCTTAATATTCTGAAGCCCTTAGGAAAATCTATGACACTGTTTATGTCCTCATTCAACTTAGTTTCTGTAATTGCTACTATATCTGCCTTACTTTTGTGAATCCAATTTTTTAATTCTAGTGCCTTACCATCTTATCCATCAGCATTTGTGTGATTACCTAATTGATTACCTAATTGTGTTTACGGGAAAGAGCCCAAAGCTCGTATCTTCCCGTCTCCTGATAGGTTCCATTTTTAGACTTAGTGATACTTATCGTACCTGTCCTTAAAACTATGTATTGAGTTAGCATTAACTACCTCCTCGCTTAGTGAATTCCAATTATCAACTACTCTTACACTGAAAAAGTATTTCCTTACATCCTGCAAACAAGTTTTCTTACGAAGCTTCAAACTATGACCTCTAGTTCTAGAGCCAGCCATATCGAAATATCGATCCCTATCCACTCTATCATAACCATGAAGGAATTTAAAGACTGTCACCATATCCCCCCTTACTCTTCTAGCTTCAAGTGATGGTAAGTCTAATTCCCTCAGCCTCTCATCATAACCGAGATTGCGTATTTCTGGCACCAGTTTCGTGGCATGTCTTTGAACTTTTTCAAGCTTAGCTATGTGCTTTTTCAAGTGCGGATTCCAAAAGGGGGCTGTATATTCGAGTTTTGGCCTCA
>JAXCGZ010013837.1:32500-50000 GCA_037179515.1 Halocaridina rubra | reverse complement strand
TACCATTGTTCTCGTTTTTTACTTTCTTCACAATCTTTGCATCATCTGCAAACATATTCATGAATGAATTTACAGACTCTGGTAGGTCATTTACATATACAAGGAACAAAAGTGGCCCTAAAACTGAACCCTGTGGAACTCCACTACTAACTCTTCTCCATTCAGACACTGAGTGTCTTACTCTAACCCTCTGTTCCCTTCCTTCTAAGTAAGTTTTTATACATTCCAAGACATTTCCACCTATTCTCGCCATTGATTGCAGCTTCCTAATAAGTCTCCCATGTGGAACAGTGTCAAACGCTTTCTGGAAGTCTAGGAATATGCAATCTGCCCAGCCCTCTCTTTCCTGTAAGATTTGGCTTACCTCATCATAAAATTCTAATAAGTTTGTTACTGTTGATCTTCCTTCTCTGAAGCCATGTTGCCTCACTGACAAAAAGTTGAAGGATTCCAAGTGAAGAGAGATATGTTTCCTTAGTAGTTTCTCCATAAGTTTGCAAACTATGCTGGTCAAGGAAACTGGTCTATAGTTCAGAGCCGTATCCCTCCTTCCCTTTTTGAAGATAGGTATCACATTTGCTTGTTTCCAGCATCTTGGAATCTCCCCCGACTCCAGTGACTCCTTAAATATGATACTTAGTGCCACTGATATTGTGTTTGCGCATTTTTTAAGCACATGAGGGGATATGTCATCAGGACCTGTAGCTTTATGAACATCTAAATCCATCAGCGCTTTGCATACCTCTGTGGCTGTAAGGTTGATGTTCTCTAATACCGGCCCTTGAGCTTCTATCACTGCAATCTGAGGGGGTGGGGTATTTTCTACTGTAAATACTGACTGAAACTCCTTGTTCAATTCTTTGCAGATCTCTTCGTCCGTCTCAGTGATGCTTCCATCCGCTCTCTTTAGCCTTAAAACCTGTTCTTTCACCTTCAGTTTTCCTCTGATAAAGCTGTGGAAAAGCTTGGGATTTTCTTTAGCCTTCCTGGTGATGTCCCTCTCATAATCTCTCTCTGCCTCTCTCCTTTTACTTAGGTAGTCATTTCTTGCTCTTTTGTAGGTTTGCCAGGCATTTATGTTTTTTCTCCTCCTATACCTTTTCCAGCATTTGTCTCTCCACTCCTTAGCTCTTTTACACCCATTATCGAACCATTTCTCTCTGGCATGAATTACACCTACTTTGGTGACAGGTATGCAGCAATCTACTATCTTCCCATATTTCTCACAAAAGATGTCATACATTTCTTGTACAGATTTGTTGTAAAATAAGGTTCTCCAGTCAATAACTGCAAAAAGCTCATTCATTTTGATGTAATCTCCTTTCGGATAGTTCCTCCTCATGTCCTCAGTGCCTTTACTCTCAGGAAGAATGTCTTCAATGTGTGTGTTTGTGTGCATAGAGAATATCATTTCCATGAAAGCTTTTGAAATTTGAGAAGATCGCAGAATTTGCATGGCAGGCAAACAAAATGATGATGGTAATAAATCCTATTTAATATTAATGAATATATAAGTAGAAAGAGGAGTAATGAGGAAGTAAATTTTTAAATTAAGCAATGAAAATATGAGTAGAAATAGAATAATGAATCAAGATTTATTTGCGGCAACATTTACAGATGAAATTCCTCTCTCACCTTTATCATTAGCAGATTTTCTGTTAAAAAAATAATATAGGAGGGAGAAAAAGAGACTTTCACAACCTCTTTTTTTATTTAGTCGCTGCCTATGACATGCTAGGTGTACGAGGGAAGGAACTTTTTTTTCTTTCCAACCAATAATATCCTTCTAAGTTTTTATTTTTATGATGAGATAGGCATATGAAGTTGGATGAACTCTCATCCAGCAATGGCAATATTCCAAAGATGCCACTCATGGAAGTTCTTGGCTAAGTGCCTGATTTATGTACAAGCTAAGCAAGCTACAGCGTATGGACTAACAGTCTGCATGGCGCTTTAAAAAAGATTTCAAATTGAGTCTTGTACTCGTTTTTACATCATGTAATCGTATCAGATCGCCTAAGGTAATGTAGTACTGATGTTATGCTTCATCTTCAGTCCGTCTGCTGTATCACGCATAGGGTTGAGACTACTGCAAAAAATGTCACTAAATTTCATGTCAGAGTCTAGAACTAATGGATGCAGAGTAATTTTTTTTTATTATTATTTTTCATTTGTTTTAACACTGGATCCCATGAGGAAAAAGTTTCAAATAATATCTCCAAAACCGCCAAGCATATTCGCTCTGCTTGTAGGGTCTTAGAGGGACCATGCAAAAGTTATTAAAATATTTCCTAAATTTTGAGATTTGTATTGTTTAGCATTTTTTTTATATTTTTACTCTTTTTGCCCTAGATCAGTGATTTCCAATGTGGGGAGCACTACCCAAATGAGGGCAATTGATCTTTAAGAAGGGCAATTCGAGTAGATACATACAGTGCATATACTGTATGCATATATGATAATATATTGTGTTTATGTATGTACATATGCAACTGGTCCGCAAGGTACTTTTCGCCTAGCCACGCTCGAGTGTATATGTCACAAGTGGGCATCAGGATGTTAGAGAAGGTTAGGTGGGGCATGACAAAGAAAAGGTTGTGAGCCACTGCTCTAGTCTGAACCTTCAACTGGAGGAACAGAGACATGATGGAAGAGTCAAGGAGCCAAACAAGGTCAGAATGATTTCCCTCATTCTCAAGGTCCCTGGACCTCTTCATACATACTACCATAATTCAAACTTGATTTTCCCACCTTAATTCATTCCTGCGAATTTTCAACATCAGCGTCATCTAAAACAAAGTAGTTGTCTGTTTTTTTTCCAAAAATACAGTAAGGATTTCCATATAAAAATTATTTTATTCTCATTTTCAAGTGAAGAGCTTCGAGTTCCAAAAATGCTATAGAGATGTACAAATAAAAACTTTAGCAAATTTCTTTATTTTAACTTAAAATTTAATTAAGTATCGACTGTTCCAAAAATACAGTAGAGAAAATAAAAACAAGTTGTTAATGTCACGAAGTCTTTAAATAGTATATAATTGCAGATATACTTAATGCATGAGAGGGATAGTTATATCAACAAAGCTATTAGATTTAAATACAGCATGGCTCTGCAATAAATGCAATTTCAAATATATCATCTAAATAAAATTTTTCCAAAGCTCTTCTTATTAGACTAAGATTATATTCTTTACCAATTCAAACTTTATCTCAAATGTGTAAATTCTGTATTGATTTCCTACTCATTTCATTTTAAATTGCTCTGTATATCTTAGCATTTCATCTCTTACTTCTCTGATTTCAAGAGATTGGTTTAAATCATCAGTAGTTTGTGGATCGACTCTCCTTTAAAGTACAAAACGAGACTGACCAGTAGCTCTATGTATAGAGCAATTACATGGATAAACAATTTCATTTAAATCATCAATATACCACTTGCATCTCATTCCTAATGCCATTCTCAAGCTCCTGTTTATTGTCTGCTTAAATCGTTCTAGCTGGCCTTGAGATTGTGGATGGCAAGGCCTCTCATGAACATCTCTGATACTGAGTTTTCATAAAACACAAGAAACACTACTATTGATTTGAAATTCTCAACCATTATCTGAGTGAAAAAATTTTCCAAGGAACTTCAGTTTATATAAATTTATTCAAAAAGTTACAAAATTCTTCTGCACTCTTATTTTTCAATGGTGGACAAAGACGAATACTGAGCAGGAATCAATCAAAGTAAATATGAATTTGGTTGCCTTTTATTCTTCAGGAAAATTTTAATGATATATTGCACCAATCATTAATCTTTCTTGTATAAATGCTGTTATTATACTCGTAAGAGCAAGAGGAGTTGTGGGCAATGGGCGCAAATCATAACAGCAATCTTTACATTCATTAACAATTTTAGTTACCATTTCTCTATTCATACCCACTTATCTAGTATTATGGGTGCTAAGAATATCCAGGGATTTTATTGACTACACTATTGCCGTGAGGGCAGGCACACTTAGTGGTTTATATGGCTTTGCCCTTAACCTTGCACCTCCTGATAGATCTGTTTCTTTCACTCTCCACTTTTCTAATATTCGTGGCCTGAACTCCAATCTTTTCTATGTATAGCAACGCTTGGCTACATCCCTCCACAATCTCTTCCTTCTTCCTGAAACCTAGCAATCTAGGTAGTAGGACAGAGTGTCGAAAGTCAAATTGTCGAAAGACAAAAGTGTCGAAAGAACCTAAACTAACCTAACCTAACCTAACCTAACTTAACCTTTCGACACTTTGACCTTTCAACACTTTGTCTTTCGACACTTTGTTCTTCGAAACTCGCTCTGTGCACGGCAATCTAGCCTTGATTCTCCTGACTTTTTTAAAGTCTTTCACTATATCCTGCATTCTAGCTTCCATTCCAAAGGTGGGGTCTGTACTGCTCGCAACATTAAAATTCTATTGCAAGGCTCATGGACCTTGAATCTCCTGACTTTGATATTCTTTGGCTGAATATCTATCTCTCCACTACCACGATATTTCTTTGCTTCTGCTACTTCTCTCCTATCTCCACTGACTTAAAGTCTTTCGTTAAATATTTGTCCTCTTATCATGTGCCCTAGCTATTTCTCACCTAAATGCTGAAGTGCTCTATATTTAAGACTTCAGTGTACACCACAGTTAGGTTTTATTCTTCTCACTCTGATGTGGGAGGGATTGAGGAACTTGCTTTCTCTATTACACATATTCTGGAGCAGATTATCAAACATCCTACCTGTGTTGCAGACCATAGAGAACATGCAGCTAACACTATTGACCTATTTTGAACTTCTATTCCTACAAACTACTTATATTCTTTGCACCCCCAACTTGGTATATCTGATCACTCTTTGATTTCACTCCCCCCCCCCATCAATTCCTCCTACTCTGCGCCACCTTTGGTTCTATGAGCATTCCCAACATGATACTTTCCCTAACTTTCTCTTTGACTTCTTATGGGATGTGTACTACTTTCGTATCTGCAACCATGATCAAGTAACCTAAGAGTTGCTGAGATCATTAACTCAGGAATAGAGGCATTCATCCCTTCCTCAATGAATTCCCCCCCCCACCCTCCAATCCTTGGTTTGACCATACCTGTTCCATGGCTATGTAAGCCAGGGATCGGGCAAAACAATCATGCCAAGCCTATGTTTCTGATTTAACTTGCTCTGCTTTCATTACAGCTAGGAATCGTTATAATGATCAGATCCAAAAGTCAAAGGCTTCCTATTTTAGAAGGAAAGTTTGTGACATCAACTCCTCTCTCAATGATAAATATTTCTGGTCCTTGGCCAAAAAACTCCCCAAAAACTCCTGAACTCATACTTTTCCCCTCATCTTTGTCCTAATGGTACTATAGAATGCTTTTCCACTGACAAAGTCACTCTCTTTGCTCTCATTTTTCTGCCAGCTCTTCTGTAAGAAATTCCAGCACACCTGTTCCTCGTACTTTACCCCTTTCTAACCATATGCCCTCCCTTATATTTTTCTTCACACTAAATGCATATCGTTTTTCGCTCCATACCCTAAAAACAAGCAAGGCACCTGGACCCGACGGTCCCTGAAAGGTTTCTTAATGAGATTGCAGATGAATTGGTTCACGTACTTTGCAGTCTTTTTGCCTTATTCTCCTATCCAGTATTTATTCTTCTTCTTAAAAGCATGCTATAGTTCAGCCTGTTACTAAGAAGGGTGACTACTCAGTTCCTTGCAAATACCGACCTATTGCCCTAACCTCTGCTGTCACTAAGGTATTCGAGACTTTGCTCAATTCTCACTTCTTGAAACATCTTGAATCAAACTCGCTTATCTCCTATCACCGGTACGGCATCCGTAAGGCAAGATCCACTGATGACCTTCTGTCCTATCTTGCTCATGGAGAATCCATTGTCGTCGCACTTGATATCTCAAACGATATCGACAGTGTGGCGCAATTTTCTGTTGGTCAAACTACCTACTTGTGGCTTTACCGGTTTCCTTTGTTCTCCGAATTCGTGTTTTCGTTCCGACCGTTTTATATTTGTAGTTGTTGAAAGTGCAATATATACCTTATTCCCTGTTACTAGTGGTGTTCCACAGGGCTCTGCTCTTTCACCTGCTCTTTTCCTTCTCTTCATCTACGATAGTCAACAGCTTGCTATCTGCTCCACGCCTTTGCCAACGATTCTATCCTTCCATTTTTCCTTTGCCTTTTCTTCACAACTTTCATCTGTTACTCATAATCAGCATCTCATGAATTTTTTCTACTTTCAATTCTGATTTGCAGAGGGTATCCGAGTGGGGTACCCAAAATTTAGTTAAATTTAATGCCTCCAAGACAAAACTTTCTGGCTAACATCCTTTCCCCTCCTGATAGCCATATTGTCTTCGAAGAAAACGAAATTTACCCTCTTCATTTTATTATGCTATTAGGCATCCAGATAACCTCTAGCTTGTCTTGGAGGAGTCACATGATCCAAATTGCTACATCTGCATCCAAGAAATTAGGGGCTCTATTTCCTTTTCGCCATATTTTTCCTCTTGACAGTTACTTAAAATTCATATAGGTCTTATCCGTAACTGCTTAGAACACTGCTTACACATCTGGGGAGCTTCATTTTATACTTATCTTTTTGATAGGGTTGAATCTAAGGCAATTAGACTCATCAATGATTCTTCTCTTACTTATAATTTGGATTCTCCTTCTTGCCGTGAGGTATCATCTCTTTCTCTTTTCTATCGTTACTACTTCCATCTCTGCTCTGATGAGTTGGTGAGTTGCATTCTCCCCCACTGCCGAGGCCGTGTAACTTACGCCAAGTGGCCTCATCAAACAGGTACTGTGTGGAGGTATGTAGTTCACGGATTGACCAGTGCAGAGACTGCTTCTTCCCATCCATCTTCAAACACTGGAACTCTTTTCCTCGTTCTCTATTTCCTTAATCTTATACCCTGTCTTGTTTCAAAAAGCAGATCTATCGTTTTCCCAGGGCCTAATCCTACCATATTTCTAGGTCTTCAGTACATCGACTATCCATTTAGCATATACTTTTCTTATTAATTACCATTCCCTTATTTCTGTTTTGTCCTTAAATTTGTAATTTTCTTCTAGATGTTTTCTTGGTGCCTGGACTTGACGAGGGCAATTTTCTTGCCTGTCCTTGTATCACATTCATAAAGAAAAAAGTATATTATTGATCCCAACATGCTCTCATAAATGTAATTTCTTATAATATTATTAATTTTTCTGTTTTCAAAAGAACAAATATATTCCTTCCAGGAATTTCCAGTGCCATTAAAATGCTGATCTTAACCAGTTTAAATGAATTGGCGTTTAGATTTACCCTGCATCTTTTTCTGCAGGGATATCCATCAATTTTGTTGTGCCAAGAAGAAAATTAACGTTTCTTTACTTTTCCTCTTCACCTTTAATTTTTAGTTTTTTGCCATTACAGGGTAAAAGTAAAAACTATATATACTGTAGCTCTGATATAATTAATAATAATGATATAAAAACAAGATTAGTATAGAGAAAACTTTGCTCTACATATTATTTAAAGTTTTTGCGATGTTACTAAATATTCTATTGTCTCTATCGCAATCTTGGAACAGTGGAAAATAAGACTAAAGTAAGAATTTTTACTTGAAATTTTTTATGGATATCTCTATCTTTTTTTTGAAACACAAAACACTCCATTTAACTAACAAACATACATACATACACATACACATGCCTTATTCCCCCTTGTAAGAGGGTTGGCTGAGCCAAGAAATGCGCATTCACCATGATCCACACATACCTCAACCATAATATTAGCTCCTTGGGGATAAAGGGTTGCCACATATCTCCCCCTTGTGGGTCATTCACAAGGTAGGCAGGCAAGGATATTCTTCAATGAGGCCCTACAGCTGCAGATGGTTTACCCACACCGCTTTGTTTTATGGCAACTCCCCTCACACCCGTCCATCACAGATCACTGAGATAGCAGGTGCGAGAAATCCCTTTGGCCTGCTTCATCTATGCACAATCTTCCTCCACTCGTTCATATCTCTTGCATGCACTCTTCCCTGTCCCACTGACATTGCACGTGCATTTAGTGCTCTTTACACACCATCCATCCATCTCATTCTAGGTCTCCCTCTTGACCTAACTCCAATCACTTCTGCACTCTACATTCTCTTCACCATTAGTTCATCACTCATCCTTTCCAAGTGTCCAAACCAACTCAATACTTTCTGATCTAACCTATCCGACAGCTTCATCCCAACACCAATTCTGTGTCTCACATCCTCATTTCTTACTCTATCTATTCTAGATACACCAGTCATACTTCTCAAACGCCTCATCTCCTTTACATTCAACTTGCTCTTTTCATTTTCTCTTGCATTCCAAGTCTTTGCTCCATACAATGCTGTCGGTACAATCGCACCTTCATATATCTTTCTGTTTGCACTCATTCCCAAATATCTATTTCTCATTAGACTTTTCAACCCACCTAGATATTTACAGGCTCTGTGATTTACCTCTACATCCACTTGTCCACTCCTTGATACATGCGACCTCAGATAGTTAAAACTCTCAACTTCTTCAAGTAACTCCTCATTCAATCAGCCAACATTAACACTCCCCGTGCATCTAATGACTTTACTTTTACCAATATTCTCCCTCAACTTGGTTCTTTTACACATACAAATAAACTCAGTCACAAAATGATTCACTTCATTCACAGTATCAGCCACCAGTACGGTATCATCCACAAATAGCAACTGATTCAATTTCCAAAACATTCCATCCTCATCCACTAGCTCCAAGCGTTTGTCTAATACACTTTCATAATTTTATTTCCCTTACCACTCCATCCATATACACATTACACAACCATGGCAACATTACACAACCTTGATGTAACCCTACATTCACTTCAAAATCCTTATGGCATTTTTGGAACGATCGCATTTTTAGAACACAACAGTTGTCAATTAACAATTATCTATGCTTTTCATTTTCTGTTGAGTCTGTTAAGTACTCCTGTATATTATTCTGTTAGCTGAAAAGATACCTGCACTATGTTAATGAATTCTTACTAATTTCTAAGTTTTTAATATTCTGAGAGTGTTTGTAAAGTCTGGCATATTATATTGGGAATTGGAGCGTGGGTACTAGAAGTTAGAATAGATATTTAGCTCTAGAAAATGAGCTTTGCGTAGTAGAAGGCTGTTGTCTATTATGTGCAAGTTCTTTACCGGGGAGATCACCTGATAAAAATTCTGAAGATTATGGAAGAGCTTTGCTAACATACTTGACAAGAAAGCGTGGTTCAACCTTATTCTCAAGACTAGCAAAACAAATAAAACAAGAACCACTGTACTAGATGCATGAACTTCAGTGAGTTGTTGCAGTGAGAAGCACATTAGCAGAACATCGGCTAGATTTTAGGGGAGAAAATAAAACTTATGAATTATCAAGGATGTCCATTACCCTAGTTTGTTACAATTAACTGCTAAGTTTGATAAATTTCTTACCACGCATATAAAGTAATATGGAAACTGAGGACCTGGGTCTCCATCATATTTGTCGAAGACAGAATGAAAATACCCAGCTTATGGCGAAGAGAGTAAGAGAATCAATTTTAGATGATCTGAGAAAAGCAGGTTACTTCAGTGTGTGTCTCCCACGTGGAAAACTAAGTTCCATAGTAAAATATGTAGCACCTGTAGTGATATACCCGTTGAACGATTTCTATCTTTCCTATAGTTGGAATATTATTGTGGTGAAAGCATGGCAGGTATGATGGTGGACTAAGTAACGACTGCTTGATTTCAGTAAATGCCGAGGACCGGCATATAATAATGCAGCAGTTATGGCTTGTAAATACGAGTGAATTCAGTAAAAAAAAATCTACAGTTAAACGAGCATGCTATGTATATGCCCTTTATTCACAAAATCTTGTCGGTCGTGCTGCTGTAGTTTGCTGTTTAGATGCTGTAAACTTTGTTGCTATCGATCAAAATATATACACTTTCTATTCATTTTCTACAGAGAGGTGCTCTGTTATGCTACCATTCTCGAATACAGACTCATACACCAGAGAACCAAAGTATCAGTCCGACACTAGGTGGGAAGCACATGACCAGTTACATGACCAGTTACAAGTCAATCATACATCCTCTAAGTCGCATTCATACTAATGAGAAAGCAAAGGGTGAGATAAAACTCACTGGAAAAATTTAAGGAAATGGAGTTTTTTTTTTATGCCACACTGATGAATTTACTTGCTGGAAAACTTTCACAAAACCAGTAAGGCTTTACGGGATCCATAGACTGCACTTTCCACATGTACGAATCTGTACACATCACTTTCCGATAAGGTGCAAAATATTCGAGAAAATATTGATGATATTTAACAAGAATCTAAATCTAATTTCCCTGATGCAGAATATAAGTGTACAGGGAAATGAAAGAAATTAGAAAAAATAAGCCAATGATATAGCTGCACCTAATGTTCATGAAAAACTTTCTCCAAGAGACAATTTCCGAGTTAAGCAATACAATAGATGTCCTTGAAGCAAACTTTCGGAGAAGAGCAACATTCTACAATTATGTTGCAAGCAAATTTTGATTTTTAGTTGATTTCAGGGGCACAGATATTTTAAGCAGTAGAGACTTTGATGAAAGATTATACAAACAATATTGATAATGACCTTACAGGTGAACCGAGGAACTTCCATGATTATTTCAACATCATTATCCTGGAAAAGAACAAATATACCACAAAAGTCTGTATCAAATCATCTTCCAAGACAAGATTCATTTAGGTCTCGCGATTGTGGAAGTAATATTAAGACAATTCTTATGTCTGATGGTAACAAATTATTTACGAGAAAGATCATTTTCACAGCTATATGAAAAAATGAGATGAGAGCAATCACATTTCAAGACAAATTGTCTGCACTTAGCATCATGTGTGCAGAATGCGATAACTCGTGTAGTACATCGCTTGAGGACATAATCAATGAGTTTACTTTTGGGATATCAAGAAAGAAAATGTTTCAAGTCGTAGCTTATAGGCTTATGTGGTATATTGTTTTTTTCTGATTTTGCAAACACTTTCTTAATTACTTATCTTACTATATTCAGTAAACATACACTCAGGAATGTTTGCTTGTATGCCGCACAGTATGTTGATATTTCTATTACTTTACTATATTCAATAGAATTATGTTACCTTTAATATAAATAGCCATAATGGCTGACTACAGTAAATTATTACAAGAAAATTTATGCTCATTTATAAAAGTGTCGTCTTTTCTGACGAGGAGAGTGAACAGTACATACTAAACATTATTATAAGTGATCGTAATTACTCATTTAGTCAGCATATTGTATATGTATATTTGTGAATGTTAAAATTGCTTTAATAATTACATTTAAGTACCGGTATTGCTTCCAGGGTAGTTATACTATATTATAATTTATGATAGATATTAAGCCAACCAGATTATTAATATGTGATCAGCAAGTGATTAATTTGAAAATAATTTGCATTGTTCAAATTGCTATTAAATAATCAAATGCCATATGCATTTTAAAAGATTCTGAGATCAGCTTGTATAATTAAAAAATAAAAAAAGATGCCTTGGAGTTTTATATATCTTAGAGCCTCATCAAGTCTAAATCCGGCACAGCCAGGGCATGCGAGGATAAAGTGTAGATGTATCCACTTTCAATCCATTCGTGTATTATAATATTTTGTTTATTATCAAGTCACGTCATAATGCAACATCCAGACGAAGGAAAAATAAATAATTCATAATACATATAATATCTCTTTTAACTTGTAGTTGTTCTAAACGGTCTATTCAAAATAAAAAAAAAATAAATTATAAATATCTCTATGGAAAGATGAAGTAATTAAAAGCAGTGTTAAAAAGAAAAATATATATATTTCTGGCAAGATGAATTAATAGCATATGTATTTTGATTCAGATGAATGTGGTTCATTATTATTCAGGGGCCTTTTGCTCCTTCGTCATCAGGGGTGAGGCTTGGGGGGAGAAGGAGTGATTTGGTTCACAACAATTCTCTCAATATATTCCAACTGGATTTTATTGCTTTTCATTCTGGGTCTGCGTTCCGTTTGGTCCCCAACCTTCGTTTCGTATTCATGACCTGACTGCCAAATTCACTGGTCTAGAGTTAGTTGTACCTCCTGAGTCTGACCGTGGTCTGCGTTGACTCCTATTTTGATACTCTGTTTTTTTAGTGTTCCCTTTTTTAACCCTATTTCCTTCTGTATCTAGTTTTTTCAAGTACTTTTCTTGATTACTATGCCCAGTCTTATCAGATTTTACTGACGGTTATTATTTTTCTTGAAAGATTACGGAAATTTTTTTGAAAAACATCTTAGTTTTTTTTCTGAATCTACCTTTGATATATATTGGCCGCCATATCAGTGTTTGCTTTTTTAGTAGATATTTGTTTTAATTATACTTTATGGTCTTATATTTGATATGTCCTCATAGTTTCTCTCTCCACATGTTATGAATGATTATATCATGCTATCCCTAAAGCAGTTCTGACAGGAATATTTTGCTCATTGACATAGTTCTCTTAACATGACTCTGACAAGCAATGACTGTTGTTTTACATTTAGCTGTTTTCATCGTTTTTTCTCTCTTTCCCTATATTTTAATCTTTACTGTGTCGTTAAATGTGTATTATTTCCCTAATATTTCCTTAATTTTATACCTGTTAAAATGTAATTGTATTTCAATATTACCTACATAATGCTTAAAATAAATAATTAGCTTCTGAGTCTGTCTTTAGTCTATATTTACTGCAACTTTAGATTTTACTTCATCTATTGTCGCTTACATAATATTTTAATTTTATATACTTTTCTCGTATTTGACAATTTTTTACCTTTTTTCTGCTCTTGTTCGCACAATATGACTTAAATTTCTAAGGTATAATAAGCTATTTCTCCAATATTCATGAAATTATAGGTACAGTAATATAAAAATTGTCTAGTGACTTACATTGGCTTTAAGTTTAGGCTTTATGTATATCAGATATTTTCTTAAACTGTATCTAAGCTTTGATTTAAGTAGTCAATATCTAATCTCTTTTCTTGGATTCGGTTTCTCAGATTCAACATATTGTTTATGCTAAATTAGTTCCTTGAAAAACATACTTAAGCAATGACATTTTCATCTATTGGCGCTTATATATTATTCTGGAACATTGTTTGTCCTTTAATTGTGTACAGCACTTTATCTTCATAAATGCATGTGATAAATATATATATATATATATATATATATATATATATATATATATATATATATATTATATATATATATATATATATATATATATATATATATATATATATATATATATATATATATATATATATATATATATATATATATATATATATATATATATATATATATATATATATATATATATATATATATATATAAATATATATATATATATATATATATATATATATATATATATATATATATATATATATATATATATATATATATATATATATATATATATATATATATATATATATATATATATATATATATATATATATATTATATATATATATGTATATATATATATATATATATATATATATATATATATATATATATATATATATATATATATATATATATATATATATATATATATATATATATATATATATATATATATATATATATATATATATATATATATATATATATATATATATATATATATATATATATATATATATATATATATATATATATATACATACACATATAAATATATTTATATATATATATATATATATATATATATATATATATATATATATATATATATATATATATATATATATATATATATGTGTGTGTGTGTGTGTGTGTGTGTGTGTGTGTGTGTGTGTGTGTGTGTGTGTGTGTGTGTGTGTGTGTGTGTGTGTGTGTGTGTGTGTGGTTGTATGAGTGAGTGTGTGAGATGACACATTCGTATGATCAACCTTTGTTTGTATCACTCATGTTGATTTAGGAATTTTTTGAATTGAGTAATCCAAAATATATATGTTTCCTTTTGCACTCTTTATTCCTACAGCAATTTAGATTTTTGAAAAAATTGAAATATTAATAAATAGAATTATGTAAAGAAACCAGAAAAAAATAGTAGCATATTTATCAAGGCATGAGGAAAAACAACGGCTGTGCCTGAAATTATTATGAATTGTGCGGATACATTTTCATTAATGAAACAAGAATTATTGAGCAAACGAGAGAGAATACCAGTATTTAACAAATTATATAATAGTAAAAGGCAGAGTTAAAATGCATAACACAAAGCTGGAAAGGCAAAAACATGAAGGGAAAACATCATGGAACTTCCCAAACCATCTTACAACATATTTTTTCTTTTTTTTTAAATCCTCCATATGCGAAAGTAATTCAACTTTTCCAATACATGCGGAGAAAACTGTATCCTCTCGTGAATGAAGTGGCAGACTTCCATTTTTCTAGTCATTGGGGAATACGAAGAAGTGGGTAATGGAAACCCTTGAGTTTATGTAATGTCTATTATGGAGGGCTCATCAAGTACAAAATGACGTGACTAGAACAAGTAGTATATTAGTTTCCTCTAGAGCTTGGCAATTCTGCAGTAGTATTTTATGTAAAAAAAAAATCCATCCCTAGACATTTATGTGGTAAGGACTATGCTTATTAGTGGTAGTAAATGAATAAATAACGTGTAGTGAGAGACTGTAATTATGAGCTGTATTCACATTTCTAGCTTCGTGTGTAATTACCGAAGTGTAATGACCTAATTGTGCTCACGGGAAAGAGCAACAAGCTCGTAACTTCCCGACTCCTGATCGGTTCCATTTTGTACTTAGTGATACTTATCATACTTGTCTTTAAAACTATGGACTGAGTTAGCAGTAAATACCTCCTCGCTTAGCGAATTCCAATTGTCAACAACTCTTACACTAAAAAAGTACTTCATTACAAGCTGCAAAAAAGTTTTCTTACGAAGCTTCAAACTATAACCTCTAGTTCAAGTGCCAGCCATATAAAAATATCGATCAAAATCCACACTGTCATAACCATGAAGGTATTTAAAAACTGTCAACATGTCCCCCCTCAATCTTCTAGCTTCAAGTGATGGTAATTCTAATTCCCTTGGCCTCTCATCATAACTGAGATAGCGTATTTTTGGCATCAGTTTCGTGGCATGTCCTTGAACGTTTTCCAGCTTAACTACGTGCTTTTTTTAAGTGAAGATTCCAAAGGGGGGCTGCATATTCAAGCCCTGGCCTCACATATGTTACATAAATATTTCTGAACATTTCCTTGTCCATGTGCCTGAAGGTACCCTTACAATTGCTAAGAAAGCATATGCTGTCCTTATTATGTCATTTCTATGCATTTCTGGAGAAAAATAGGCCAGTATGTTTACTCCTAGATCTCTCTCATTCTCTGTCTCTTGAAGTTGTACTCCTGCCACCGAGAAGTCAAGCATGGGCCTTCTTGCACTTGTACCCATTCTCATTACCTTACATTTTGAAATATTGAATTACATTAGCCACTTTTCTTACACTCATGCAGAGTATTTAGATCTTCCTGAAGTTCTCTACCATTGTACTCGTTTTTTACTTAATTCACAACCTTTGCATCATCTGCAAGCATATTCATGAATGACTTTACAGACTCTGGTATGTCATTTACATATACAAAGAACAAAAGTGGCCCAAAACTTGAACCCTATGGAACTCCACTACTAACTGTTCGCCATTCAGACACAGGAAGTCTAACCCTAACCCTCTGTTCCTTTCCCTCTAAGCATGTTTTAATCCATTTCAAGACATTTCCACATAATCTTGCAATTACTTGCAGCTTCTTAATAAGATTCCCTTGTTTGTGTTTGTTTGTGTCTGTAAATATTACGAAAATATTAACACGTGACACGCAGATGAAAGGACGTCCGTTACGAAGAAAACTTGAAACAACAGAAGGCTGAGATCTTTCAAAAAGTATTTCAATCCACCTTCGGAGCAACAAGCTTAATACATATATATATATATATATATATATATATATATATATATATATATATATATATATATATATATATATATATATATATATATATATATATATATAAATATATATATGTATATATATATATATATATATATATATATATATATATATATATATATATATATATATATATATATATATATATATATATATATATATATATATATATATATATATATATATATATATATATATATATATATATATATGTATGTATGTATGTATGTATGTATGTATGTATATATATATATATATATATATATATATATATATATATATATATATATATATATATATATATATATATATATATATATATATATATATATATATATATATATATATATATATATATATATATATATATATATATATATATATATATATATATATATATATATATATATATATATATATATATATGTATATATATATATATATATATATATATATATATATATATATATATATATATATATATATATATATATATATATATATATATATATATATATATATATATATATATATATATATATATATATATATATATATATATGTGTGTGTAGTCGCCGTGGCTCAGTCGGTAGCGTCTCCGACTCTGAGGCGTCAGGTCGAGGGTTCGCGCCCCGTCACGGTCTGAGGTTAGCAAAGGCATGCACTCAACGTAAGGATTACATCTGCCAAAACAAGTCCTTCGCAAGAAGGCAACCGTCCTAGCCCTTGGTTGATAAGGGAGTCCGTGACGTAAAACCGGAACCGGAACCGGAACCGATATATATATACATATATATATATATATATATATATATATATATATATATATATATATATATATATATATATATATATATATGTATGTATATATATATATATATATATATATATATATATATATATATATATATATATATATATATATATATATATATATATATATATATATATATATATGAATCATTTTTTACCCCGACCGGGACTCGAACCTAGGACTTATGATTACTAAGTCAAGGCGCTACCACTACACCACAGAAGGTTAAAAGTAATCCAACCTTATTGCTTATATCTGCTATACTTAGGAATGAATGCATTCTAACTGAATGCCACTATGTTCATATTACAGATTCCCCAACCTCACTCATGGCTTCGTTTTAGCATTTAATTCAAGTCCCAATCTCATTCGGGCCATGAAACAACCAATTAAGCACACTACATATGTGAAAACATGAGTCATTTTTTACCCCGACCGGGACTCGAACCTAGGACTTATGATTACTAAGTCAAGGCGCTACCACTACACCACAGAAGGTTAAGAGGAATCCAACCTTATAGCTTATATCTGCTATACTTAGGA
>JAXCGZ010013837.1:10000-15000 GCA_037179515.1 Halocaridina rubra | reverse complement strand
AAGAGATAGCCAGATATTGTGTCTCGGAAGAATAACTTTAACTAATTTTTGGGTGCCCTACTCAAACACTCTCTGTAAATCGGAGTTCAGAGATGAAGAAAATGTGATATAAGACTGAATATGAGTAGCAGATGAGTGCTGTGAAAAGATTACAAAAAAAAAATTGAAGGATAGAAGAGTCGGCAAATGCGCGGAGAAGAGAGGAGGATGGGGGCTAAAGATCCCTGATGAAGAAAAGGAAAAGAGTAGGTGAAAAGAGCAGAGCAAGTAAATATAAGAGAGGCTTGGTAAAACCAGTATGACCAATTCCTGGCTTTCATAGCCAATTAGCAGGCACAGTCAAGGCAAGGATAAGGGAAAAAAAGTTTTCGAAGATTAGGGGATGAATGCCAACATTGCCAAGGTTATAATCTGGCAACATTTATGTCAACCTGATCAGAGTTGCGGATCCAAAAGCAGTAATCATCCTATGGGAAGTCAAATAGAAAGTTAAGCAAATCATCACATTGGGTACTCTCAAAGTGCCAAAGCAGTGCTGAGTAGGAGGAATTGATGAAGGGGAGCGATAATGGAAAAATTTACATTACAGAGTTGTCAGAATTACAAAGAGAGGAAAGTACAGAATATAGATAGTTTGAAGGATTAGAAGCAAAGAAAAGGTCTAGAGTATTGGCTGCATGGTCGTGGCTATTGAGAACACGAGTAGAATGTTTAATAATTCGCTCAAGATCGTGAGTAAGAGAGAAAGCAAGTGCCTCACTTCCTCCCACATCAGCGTGAAAAGAATGAAGTCACTCATTGTGGTGTACACAGAAGTCTCCAATGCAAAGAACTTTAGCATATGGGTGAGAAGATAGCAAGATCTTATGGCACAAGGACAGACATTCAAAGAAGGACACAAAGTCAGTGGGGTTAGGGGAGTAGAAGCAGAAGCGAAGATATATAGTAGTAGTGGAGAGAAAGATCGTCAGCTAAAAGACATCAAAGTCAGGAGATTCAAGGCCCATGAACCTTGCAACTGGAATCTTAGTGTTACAGAAGGCAAAGACCCTACTTTTAGAGCAAACAAACAAGCAAACAAATATTTATTTCCATTTTTGTACAATGGTTATTCTTATACAATCTAAAAGTAACTTATAAGTAGATATGTGATTGAACTAATAAGTAAGAGGGTAATACATAATGTTAAATTAAATAATGGCTTCCTAGAAAATAATAATACTGTAATAAAAATTTTAACAATAATGTTAATAATAAAGTAAAATTAACTTATAAGTAGACATGAAATTAAACTAAAAAATGAGGGGGTAATACATATAGTTAAATTAAATGTAGCTTTCATAGAAAATAATAATGCTGTAATAAAAATGTTAACAATAATGTTAATAATAAAGTAGTAATAATAACACTAAATACAGTATTGTTATTATCGGCATCATTTCCATATTTGTTTTCATTACAATGAGAATAATTAGTTCTTAACGAGCAGCAACTATTTGTCCAAAAGAAAATATATAGTTTGCCTTTGAAAGCTGTGAAGGAGGATGCATTTTTAAGATGCTCTGCAATATTGTTCCAGAGTGTTGGCCCTTTGATAGTGATCATCTTTGAACTTTTTTCTGTTTTTTTCTGTGAATAAGGAGCTCACTGCTCTGTCTAGTGTTGGTTCCCCTTATATCCATGACTGTTTTTAAATCAAATAACCAGCTAGGATAATGATGGTCCAAAATTTGGAATACAAAAACATAAATAGCATAAGCGACCTTATTTTCTGCCCGCAGCCACCCAAGTTTATTGAGAGCTGGTGTGATGTGGTCATATTTTCTTATTCCTCCCAGGGCAACTCGAGCTGCAAGATTAATAAGCTTCTGTATTCTGTTTATCTGAGTCATAGTGGTAGCTCCCCAAACAGTTGTGCAGTAATTAATGTGGCTTAGGGCTAGAGATTCAACAACAGTTATTCGAGTGGTAGTCTCAAAATTGTCTATTATACGTGATAAGTACATTAATGTTCCTGTAACCTTTTGCATACTTTATCTATGTGGGAATCAAACAACATGTAGTTATCAAAGTGAATTCCTAGGTTTTTGACTGTTTTGCTAGGTGTGATAATATTGTCGCAAAAATTCATTGTTGTGTTTTCTGGAATTTGTGCTATATAGAACCTTGAACCCATAAACATGCATTGTGTTTTTCTTTCGTCAATTAACAGCCCAGTTTCTTGAAAAAAGGTTTTAATTTTTGACAAAGTGTTTTCTGCTCTTAAAGTTAATATCACCACTAAGGAGTAGTTGAGTGTCATCTGCATATTGTACGACTAGACAGTCAGAAATTAAAGAAGATAGATCATTTACGTAGATGGAGAAGAGGATAGGACCAAGTACTGATCCCTGTGGAACACCAAATGATACATCTTTTGGCATAGAGATAATGTTGTTAAGACGTATAGACTGTTTTCAATTAGATAGATACTCACTAAACCAGCTCGGATCAATATTTAGGTTAGTACATTTACTTAAAAGAAATTCATGGTTTACACTGTCGAAGGCTTTTGATAAGTCTAATAATACAATTAGAGATATTTTTTTCATATCTATATTATTATAGATACTATTCGTAACTTTGAGCAGTGCAGTTTCCGTCTAGAGTTTCGGTCTGAAACCATGTTGGTTAATAGATAATGGTCTATTTGACTCTAAATATGACATAAGTTGGCATGCAACAATTTTTTCTAATATTTCAGAGAAAATGGGTAGCAGGGAAATGGGACGATAGTTTCTCACATCTTCTCTGTCCCCCTTTTTATGCAGAGGTATTACATGTGATATTTTCCAAGCGTCAGGAAACTTTTTTGTAACAATAGAAGTGGTCATAATAGTTAGAATAAAAGATATAATCATGGGTAGAACATCTTTGATGAACTGAAATGGTATACCATCTGGACCATAAGAGCCAGAGTTTCTTAGTCTCTTTATGGTAAGAATTAGGGTACCACAATCGATAGGATTTATCTTGAAGTACTCTCTTGTATTTACATTGGAAGAATTATCATTTAAGCAATAACCCATATTCACTGAGTTGATGTTCTTGTGTTTTCTCGAAGGTATTTTTGCTAACGTTAGCGAAATAGTAATTAAAGTTTTCCACTTTGTCTTTCAACTCCATAATATTTTCATAACTTTCTGAGGTATTCTTTTCATTTGGTATCATGCTTCTTATCACTTTCCATGTTGCTGCTGTATCATGTCTAGAGTCATTAAATTGTTTTTTGTAAAAGTATTTTTTACTTACATTGATGAGAGATCTGACACGCTACTTTTCTGTTTTATAATGTTCTCGGAGAGTCATATCATATCTATTCATTTTTAGCTCTTTTTGTATTTGATTTCTGATTTGCATTGCCTCTTTGGTGTCATTAGTTAGCCAGGGGGCTGAGGGGCGGGTAATTTTTCTTGTTGCAATGGGTGCACAACTATCTAAGCATTCAAGGAAGACTTTTGTTAGAATCTCAACATGCAAATCGACGTTATCAGTGTATTTAATTCTATTAAGTACATTTGTGTTGTTGATTAATTTTTCACAAAAGATATGAGGGGAGTAATTTTATTAGACACCGGAATGTCTTGAAGAGAGGCTTCCTTTTGGGCTTGTTTATGTTTAGCATAGCAATGTTCAGCTCGTGGTCTGCAATTGGGCAGGGAACTACGTCCCAATAGGGTATACTTTCCACTTTATTTGTTATTATCAGATCTATAAGAGTCCTAGAATTAGGGGTTATGCGGGTCGGTTTTGTCACTATTTGTGTTAACTTCACAGTGTTGATCACCCTTTTCATTTTGTTTTCTGCTGAGAGCATGTCATCATTAAATTCCCCAAGTATGTATATGGGTTTATGGCTCACACAGATATTTCTGAATGTTTCTAGCAGATGATTGAATGAACTGGTAGGTGCTTTAGGGTGACGGTAAACACACCCTACAATGAAAGATGGAAGTTTCTGATACTGCACAGTGATCCATAAATCTTCAAGCTCATCAATTTTATCTAAACCTGTGGTTATTTCTGATGCACTAAGATAATTTCTAACATAAATACAGACCCCACCCCCTCGGCCATGGTCATTGCGAAATATTTTAAACTCTGGGATATTCACATATTTATTTTCAGTTGTAGGAGGAAGCCAAGCTTCACTTACACAGTGGATGTCTATGTTGTAGTCTTTTGTTAGCATTACTATTTCCTCAAAATGAGCGAGCAGGGACTGAGCGTTCGCATGTACTAATGTTACATTCTTACCATGTTTCATTAGGGTGGTATCCATAGTCATAGTTGTAGTTGGTTCTTGGGTTAGTCCATGACTTGTTTCGACTATGTGATTCTGCTGGGAATTCATCATTGTAGTATGTTCTGGGATTAGCCCATGGATCCTGGTGTCTGTACCTGCCATTGGATGGGTAACGCTGGTTTGAGTATGTGCCATGGTATGATCGGGCCTTCCCAAAGTTTGTATGCCTAGGTAAGTGTCTAGGGTTGTAAGAGCCATCACTCCAGGAGAAGTCTCTTGTGCATGGACGGCGATAAGAGAGGTTTGTATCGTGTCTCTTTCTGTAGTCTCGCAGGTAGGGGATTGTTTCATAAGGCCTTTGCTGTTTATTTTGGTATGACTGTAGTTTGGGATATTTTGTAGAATACCCAGGTTGTGTCCATTGTTTGCCCCCACAAAACGGCTGGACAATTGTGCCTGTAGGCCATTGATTCAGTTTATAAGGCACATATTCAAATCCTTTTGATATCGTTAATGCGAAGGAAGCCCAATTTAGTTTGTGAGAAAGCTCCTTAATCATGACTTCTTCAGAGGGAATGCCTTGATTTGTCAATATATTATGTATCTCTCTCTCAAAGGGGTTGCCAGGAATGCGAATATATATTTGAGCTGTAACCCTTGCACTTGAATTATTTGGCAACTGTGGCTGTGGGGGAGAGGACTTTGATGGAATGTT
>JAXCGZ010013836.1:42500-50000 GCA_037179515.1 Halocaridina rubra | reverse complement strand
AATAATAATATAATAATAATAATAATAATAATATTTATAATTTCACTTGCTCCGTCCTTGGCCGAAGTGCCGATGTAATCAATTAATTGACATCATCTTCAACGTGTCCTTATCTGGGGCACTAAATAGCAATTAAATGATAATTACCTCCAGTACTTTCGATAACTAAATTACTGTGCTGTATAGAATGGAGTTGTAATGGCTTCCACCTTACTAACCCCTTTCAAGCGTAGACAAAGATTTTCTTTGATATTAATATAATATATATTTAATGTATTCTAATTCTTTTTTAGGTATTTTATTTTATTTTACTATTTGTGTATCTTATTATTATTATTATTATTATTATTATTATTATTATTATTATTATTATTATTATTATTATTATTATTATTATTATTTTTATTATTATTATTATTATCATTATTATTATTATTATTATTATTATTATCAGTAGTAGTAGTAGTAGTACATAAGAACATAAGAATAGAGGACACTGCAACATGCCTACTGGCACACACGAGGCAGCTCCATTTTTGAATTGTACCCTCAGCATGTCTAACCTATTCTATTCTACTCTACTTATTTATTCTGTTTTTCTTTTTATGATTTCTCCAACAAGCACCAACCTATTCATACCCACCCTACCTCTGTCATATGTCTATCTAATCTACATTTGAAGGTGTCTAAGGTATTGGCATTTACTATCATACTAGGAAGCTTGTTCCATGCATCAGCTACTCTATTACCAAACCAATTTTTACCAATTTCCCTTCTGAACCTAAATTTATCAAGCTTAAATCCATTATTACGAGTTCTGGTTTGATCATGAATTTTTAAAACTTTATTAATATCTCCCTTGTTAATCCCTTTAAACCATTTATACACTTCAATCATATCCCCCCTAACTCTTCGCCTCTCTAGAGAATGTAGATTAAGTTTTTTAATCTGTCCTCATATGGTAGATTTCTGATATTGTGTATCATCTTGGTCATTCTTCGTTGCACTCTCTCCAAGGATTCAATTTCCATTCTATAATAGGGTGACCAGAATTGCACAGCATAATCTAAATGGGGCCTAACTAATGCAAGATAGAGCTGCAAAATAACTTTTTCCGTCCTATTGCTGACGCTTCTTGAGATAAATCCTAAAATTCTGTTTGCTTTATTTCTGACTGCTGTGCATTGCTCTCTTGGCTTAAGACTACTACTCACAAGAACTCCCAAATCCCTTTCACACTGAGAACTCATGATTTCATGGTTATTTAGCTTATAACTAGTATTGTCTTTTATAGTACCCATTTTAACTACTTTACATTTTTCTACATTAAATTCCATTTGCCATTTGTCCGACCATTCAGATAATCTATTTAGATCTTCCTGTAAAGCATGAATGTCTTCTTTTCCATTTAGTAGTAGTAGTAGTAGTAGTAGTAGTAGTAGTAGTAGTAGTAGTAGTAGTAGTAGTAGTAGTAGTAGTAGTAGTGTGTAGTCACCGTGGCTCAAGCGGTAGCGTCCGCGACTCTGAGGCGGCAGGTCGAGGGTTCGCGTCCCCTCACGGTCTGAGGTTAGCAAGGGCATGCACTCAGGGTAGCGATTACCTCTGCCTAAGCAAGTCCTTCGCAAAAAGGCAACCGTCCTAGCCCTTAGTAGAAAAGGGAGTCCGTGACGTAAAACCGGGAAAACCAATTATAATTATTATTATTATTATTATTAGTAGTAGTAGTAGTAGTAGTAGTAGCAGTAGTAGTCATTCATTCATTCATCCATCCATCCTTCCATCCATCTACCCCATTCCCTGTTACCAGTGGTGTTCCACAGTACTCTGGTCTTTCACCTACTCTGTTCCTTCTCTTCATCAACGATCCTCAATTCCTATCCTCTTCTCTTCTCCATGCCTTTGCCGACGACTTTACCCTTAATTTTTCCTCTGCCTTTTCTTCACAGCCTTCATCTGCATTTCGCAATCAGTCTCGTATCAATCTTTCTTCTACTCTCAGCTCCGATTTGCAGAGGGTATCTGAATGGGGCACCCAAAATTTAGTCAAATTTAACAGTACCAGACCCGGTTTCTGGCTATCTCTCTATCTTCTTCTCCTCCTTGTAGGCCAATTGCCTCTGAAACTAACGAAATTTACCCTCTTAATTCTATTAACGTATTAGGAACGCAGATAGCCTCTAACTTGTTTTGGAGGAATCATATAATCCAAATCTCTAAAAATGCATCCAAAAAATTGCGGGTTGTGTTTCGTTTTCGTCATACTATTCCTCTTTACAGTTACTTACTTCGTCGTAAGGTAGCACCCCTTTCTCTTTTCTATCACTACTACTTCCATCGCTGCTCTAATTAGTTGGCAAGTTGCATCCCTCCCACACTGCCGAGGCCGCGCAACACTCACCAAGCGGGTGCGTGTCACACATACTGTATGGACATTCTTTGTAGCTTGCGGAATGGTCTGTGCAGCGACTGCTTCTTCTGATTTACCTCCAGCCTATATAACTCTTCCGTCTGTCTTTCCTAATTCTTATGACCTATCTTCCCTCAAAAAACGGATCTATCGTCATCTCAGGGCCTAATCCTGCCATATCTCTTCGTCCTCAGTACTTTGGCCATTCTTTCACTCTGTCCTTTTCCTTTGTGTATCATTACCTCATCTCTGCCTTGTCCATAAGCTTTTTCTTTTCCTTCTTATTGTTTTCTTTGTGCCCTGGCCTTTATTGATGAGGGCAATGTTTTTTTGGCCTGTCACGGTGTCACATTCATAAAAAAGAATCTCAGTGCCTAATCCTGCCATTTCTCTTGGTCCTCAGTATTTCGACTATTCTTTCAGCATGTCCTCTTCCTATTTTGTATCATTACCACATCTGTACCTTGTCCTTAACCTTTTACTTTTTCGTCTTAATGTTTTCTTTGTGCCTGGCCTTTATTGATGAGGGCACTTTTCTTGCCTCCCCCAAAGTTACATAAAAATAAGAAGAAAAAAGAAAAAGAAAATCATGATCTTGAGGAAGGAGCAGTTCTTTTACTGTCTTTTCATCCTTCTTTAACGACCAATTAAGAGGTATATATGTAGGTAGGTGTGTATATTCGTATGTATGTATGCATATACACTTACGTTTTGCCTGACAGAGATTAGATCATTGTACAAATTACTCTAAAAGACACGATATACACGCATATACACGCACGTACACAGCGGGAATAGGTAATAATACTTAACTATTATCCGTTTTATTCATCATCCAATGTATTTCCTGAGTGTAGAATAATTCTCTCACTCTTACAAGTTGTGGCTTGAGAGTGGGTGGGAAGGCTCTGGAAGATTCAGATTTGTAAGTGGGAAAAAATACTATTAAAGATATCACACACACAAACATTTTTATGTGTTATTATTATTATTATTATTATAATTATTATTATTATTATTATTATTATTATTATTATTATTATTATTATTATTATTATTATTTATTATTATTATTATTATTATTATTATTATTATTATTATTAGTAGTAGTAGTAGTAGTAGTAGTAGTAGTAGTAGCAGCAGTAATAGTAGTAGTAGTAGTAGTAGGAGCAGCAGTATTGTTAGCTGTAGTAGTAGTAGTAGTAGTAATAGTAGTAGCAGTAGTCATTCATTCATTCATTCATGGTCGTGGAGAAGAAACTATATATATATATATATATATATATATATATATATATATATATATATTGAAGTATGTATGTAGTCTCCGTGGCTAAATGGTAGCGTCCGCGACTCTGTGTCGGCAGGTCGAGGGTTCGCGCCCCGTCATGGACTGAGGTTAGTAAGGGCATACACTCAGGGTAACGATTACACATGCCAAAATAAGTCCTTCGTAAGAAGGCATCCTTCCTAGCCCTTAGTAGAAAAGGGAGTTCGAGACATAAAACCGAATCAGCAATCATTTATTGAAGTATGTATGCATACGTGTATGTATGCATACATACATACACACCTATATGGTTGTGTGTGCGGGTGTTTATATACACCCCTGACTGTATATATACATAGATATATATTTGTCTTTTCTCTTTTTTTCCTTAACATTCCTTAATGTAAGTCATGTATGTAAGTAACACATATATGTAAGTGTTAACACCATTTACTAACTTTTTTGTTTGTTTCAATTATTATTGTATTTTTATTATTTATTTGTGTATAATTATATCTATTTGTGTTTGTGTGTATGTATGTATTTATGTATGTATGTATGTATGTATGTATGTATGTATGTATGTATGTATGCAAGCAAGCATTTGTGTACGTATGTATGTATACAAGCATTTGTTTACGTATGTATGTATGTATGTATGTATGTATATGGGTATGTCTGTCTATATTTAAATACCACCTTTCCTATACTAAATTCAACAATTTCTTAGTCGTTTTTCAGCTGTGCACAACGTAAACAAAATAAAAACATATTTGAAAATAGAAAAAAAAATGGCCACAATAAAGAACCAGAATATGGAAGCCAAGCGAAAGGAAGGAAAAGAGACGAGCGAAGATGGCCAAAATGGAACTGAGGAGACAGAAAATGCTGATAAGTCAGTTTTCTTATTGACTCGGGATTTCTTTGATGATACGACATTACATGGATATAATCACTTGTTGAGGTAATCTATTTATTTGTTTGGTTGGTTATTTGTGTTTCACTCGCTAATGTTATTTATTTGTTTGTTTGTGTATGTTTCACTGGATAATATGATTTATTTGTTTGTGCATGTTTCACTAGCTAATATAATTTATTTATTTGTTTGTGCATGTTTCACTAGCTAATATAATTTATTTGTTTGTTTGTGTATGTTTCACTGGCTAATATAATTTACTTGTTTGTTTGTGCATGTTTCACTGGCTAATATGATTTATTTGTTTGTTTGTGCATGTTTCACTTGCTAATATGATTTATTTGTTTGTTTGTGTATGTTTCACTGGCTAATATAATTTACTTGTTTGTTTGTGCATGTTTCACTGGCTAATATAATTTACTTGTTTGTTTGTGTATGTTTCACTGGCTAATATAATTTACTTTTTTGTTTGTGCATGTTTCACTTACTAATATGATTTATTTATTTGTTTGTGCATGTTTCACTAGCTAATATAATTTATTTGTTTGTTTGTGCATGTTTCACTTGCTAATATGATTTATTTGTTTGTTTGCGCATGTTTCACTTGCTAATATAATTTATTTGTTTGTTTGTGCATGTTTCACTGGATAATATGATTTATTTGTTTGTGCATGTTTCACTAGCTAATATAATTTATTTGTTTGTTTGTGCATGTTTCACTGGATAATATGATTTATTTGTCTATGTGTTGCAGTAGTTAATTTGTTGGGTTATTTGTTTTTGCATGCTTTACTTGTTTAGATAATTTATTTGTTTGTTTCTATTTTTCTTGTTAAGGTAATCATATATTTGTTTGCGTTTTTTTGCTGCACTCGTAAAGGTAATTTATATTCAAGTTTATTCATGTGTATTTCACATGTTGAGATAATTTTTTGTTTTTGTTTGGCTTGTTAAGGTATTTTATTTGCTTATTTCTTTGTTGCTGTCTTACTCTCGCTTAGCTTGTTTATATATGTGTGTGTATGTGTATGTGTGTGTTTCAATTGTTAATGTAGTTTATGAGTTTGTTTGTGTATTCCACTTTTTAAGGTGATTTTTATTTGCTTGTTTATTTGTGTGTGTTTCAGTTGTTAATGTAATTTGTTTATTTCAGATATAAAAGCCAGTTTGTATTTTAATGAAATCCGCATTTATTTAATTTTTTCATTCTTTTATTTAATGGCAGATTGATAAGAGGATCGGTTAGATTGCAGATGTAAATTGCAATTCCACTGTTAACATTAAGAACATAGTGTGTTTGATATTAATAAGCTTATTTCCTATTAAACTAGAGTACGTACATGAAATTATGATGCAAGTCTAGATTAAAAAAACAGGTTATATAATAGTAATAATAATAATAATAATAATAATAATAATAATAATAATAATAATAATAATAATAATAATAATAATAATGATAATAATAATAATAATAATAATAATAATAATAATAATAATAAAATAATTTTTACACTGAACTAACGTGTATTAGTTTAAACTTATTATGCAATATTCACCTTAAAACAGGCTTTATTTAAGAGTTATGATTATTTTCTCTTATGATTTGCATTACTCGTAGAAAACTTAAGATACGGCTGTTTAAATTCAGGGGTAATTAAAACTTTTAAAAACAAGTCATATCATTAATATATTCTATAAGTAAATTTATCCAGAAAAAAAATAAAACTGTCCTTAATACTAGTTTTTATTTGTTGTGAGTTTTTTTTATTCCGCAATCACCTCTAAATATATTTTTCCATTTTTTTTTAAATTCTTATTGCAACAGAAAAGGCAGAAAAATTAACATTTCTTAAGCTTTAAGCTATTGGTATATTAGTTTAGATTTTTTTTTAATGCTATAATCGCAATTAAATTTATTTTTTCCTTTTTTTTCTTATCACAACAGAGAAGCCAGCATGTTCCGCCGGGTCACGTGGACCGTCCTGTGTCTTACTTTGACAGCTTATGCCATCTATCAAATTGCGGTCGTGGTTTCGGACTACAGCACCTATCCCAAGAAAATCACTAGAGAGGTAGGTCACAAGGAGAGAATAAATGAAGCTTGAGAACGAAATATCGCTGACTTGAACGGTCGGTATATATATATATATATATATATATATATATATATATATATATATATATATATATATATATATATATATATATATATATATATATATATATATATATATATATATATATATATATATATATATATGTATATATATGTGTGTGTGTGTGTGTGTGTGTGTGTGTGTGCGTGTGTGTTATATATATATATATATATATATATATATATATATATATATATATATATATATATATATATATATATATATATATATATATATATATATATATATATATATATATATATATATATATATATGTGTGTGTGTGTGTGTGTGTGTGTGTGTGTGTGTGTGTGTGTGTGTGTGTGTGTGTGTGTGTGTGCGTGTGTGTTTTATATATATATATATATATATATATATATATATATATATATATATATATATATATATATATATATATATATATATATATGTATATATGTGTGTGTGTGTGTGTGTGTGTGTGTGTGTGTGTGATTACCTAATTGTGATTACCTAATTGTGTTTACGGGAAAGAGCCCAAAGCTCGTATCTTCCCGTCTCCTGATCGCTTCCATTTTAGACTTAGTGATACTTATCATACCTGTCCTTAAAACTATGGATTGAGATAGCATTAACTACCTCCTCGCTTATCCAATTCCAATTATCAACTACTCTTACACTGAAAAAGTATTTCCTTACATCCCGCAAAGAAGTTCTCTTACGAAGCTTCAAACTATGAAGCTTCGTAAGAAAACCCCCCCGCAGGATG
>JAXCGZ010013836.1:30000-37500 GCA_037179515.1 Halocaridina rubra | reverse complement strand
CATATCAAATTATCGATTCCTATCTACTCTGTCATAACCATGAAGGAATTTTAAAGCAGTAAGCTTATCCCCCCTCATTCTTCTGGCTTCGAGTGATGGTAATCTCAGCCTCTTCTCATAACTGAGATTGAGTATTTCTGGCACCAGTAACGTGGCATGTCTTTGAATTTTTTCTAGCATAACTTTGTGCTTTTTCAAATGTAGATTCCAAAAGGGAGTTGCATATTCAAGCTTTGGCCTCATAGGGTACATAAATATTTCAACATCACCTTGTCCATGTGTCTAAAGGCCACCTTTGCATTTGCTAAGAAAAAACATATGTTGCCCTTACTATGCCATTTATATGCATTTCTGGAGACAAATCTGCCAATATGTTTACTCCTATATCTCTCCTTCTCTGTCTCTTGAAGTTCTGCTCCTGCTGTTGAGTATTCAATCTTGGGCCTTCTCGCACTTGTACCCATTCTCATCACCTTATATTTTGAAGTATTGAATTTTATTAGGCACTTCTTTGACGACTCATGCAGACTGTTGATGTCTTCCTGAAGTTCTCTACCATTGTTCTCATCTCGTACTTTCTTCACAATCTTTGCATCATTTGCAAACATATTTCAGAATGAATTTACAGACTCTGGTAGGTCATTTACGTATACAAGGAACAAAAGTTACCCCAACACTGAACCACGTAGAACCCCCCTACTAACCCATCTCCATTCAAACACTGAGTGTCTTACTCTTACCCTCTGTTCCCTTCCTTCTAAGTAAGTTCTTATCCATTCCAAGCATTTTTCCACCTATTCTCGCCATTACTTGCAGCTTCTTAATAAGTCTTCCATGTGACACCTTCTGTAGAATCTGGCTTACCTAATCATAAAATTCCTAAAAGTTTGTTACTGTTGATCTGTCTTCTCTGAAGCCATGTTTTCTCCCTGACAAAAAGTTGAAGGATTCCAAGTGAAGAGAGATATGTTTCCTTAGTAGTTCCTCTATAACTTTAGAAACTATGCTGGTCAAGGAAACAAGTCTATAGTTTAGAGCCATATCCCTCCTTCCCTTATTGAAGTTAGGTATCACGTTCACTTGTTTCCGGCATCTTGGAGTCTCCCCTGACTCCAGCAATTTTATAAATATGATCCTTAGTGCTGCTGTTATTGAATTTGTGCATTTTTTAAGTACATAAGGGGATATATCATCAAGACCTGTAGCTTCATGGACATCTAACTCCATCAGCGCTCTGCAAACTTCTGTGGCTGAAAGGTTGATGTTCTCTAATACTGGCCCATGAACTTCTATCTCTGCAATCTGAGGGGGTGGGGTATTTTCTACTGTAAATATTGACTGAAACTCCTTGTTCAATTCTTTGCAGATCTCTTCATCCGTCTCAGTGATGCTTCCATCCGCTCTCTTAAGCTTTAAAACCTGTTCTTTTACCTTCAGTTTTTCTCTGATAAAGCTGTAGAAAAGTTAGGGATTTTCTTTAGCCTTTCAAGTGATATGCATTTCTTAATTTCTCTCTGTCTCTCTTCTTTTTCTTAAGTAATAATTTCTTGCTTACGAATTTATTATTTTTCTCCTCCTATGCCATTTCAAGCATTTGTCTCTCCACTCTTTAGCTCTATTATGGTCATTATTCTTTTTTATGTGTGTGACACTGGGACAGGCAAAACATTTCCCTCATCAATAAAGGCCCTGTCACGAGAAGACATATAAGACGAAGGAAAAGAAAAGGCTTTTGGACAAGGCAGAGATGAGGTAATGATACACAAAGGAAAAGGACAGACTGGGAAAATAGTCAAAGCACTGAGGACCTAGAGACATGGAGGATTAGGCCCTTAGATGACGATAGATCTGCTTTTTAAAAGAAGAGAGGTCATATGAATTTGGAAAAACTGAAGGAGGAAGAGAATTTCAGAGTTTGGAGGTAGATGGGAAGAAGCAGTCTCTGCACCGACCAATCTGCGAGCTACAAATCTCCACACAGTACCTGTGAGACTACGCTACTTGGTGAGTGTTACATGGCCTCTACAGTGGAGGAGGGATGTTACTCACCAACTCAGCAGAGCACCAAAGGAAGTAGTAGCGATAGAAAAGAGAAAGGGATGATACGTTACAGCGAAGAGAGAGAGAATCCAGATTAGAAGTAAGAGAAGGATCATTAATGAGTCTGACTGCCTTAGATTCAACCCTAGCAAGGAGATAAGTATATGAAGAAGCACCCCAGATGTGTGATCAGTATTCTAAGCAGGGATGAATAAGACCTTTATAGATTTTAAGTAAGTGTAAAGACGTAAAGTAATGACGAAGATGAAACAGAACCCCCAATTATTTTAGATGTAGATTTAGAAATTTGGATTATGTGATTCCTCCAAGACAAGTTAGAGGCTATTCGGATTCCTATGTTGATAGAATTAACAGGGTATATTTCGTTGGTTTCGAAGACAATAGGGCTATCAGGAGGAGAAGAAGATAAAGAGATAGCCAGAAAGTGTGTCCTGGAGGCATTAAATTTAACTAAATTTTGAGTGCCCCACTCAGATACCCTCTGCAAATCGGAGCTGAGAGTAAAAGAAAGAGTGATACGAGACTGATTACGAGTATCAGGTGAAGGTTGTGAAGAAAAGGCAGAGGAAAGGTGAAGGGTAGAATCGTCAGCAAAGGTATGAAGAAAGAAGGAGGATGGGGATTGTAGATAATTGATGAAGAGAAGGAACAGAGTAGGTGAAAGAACAGAGCCCTATGGAATACCACTGGTAACAGGGAATGGGCTAGATGATGCACCATTAACAATACAGATATAAAACGATCAGAAAGAACACTGGAAATCAGAAAACAGAGAGAAGGGGGTAAAGCCATAGGCAGTGAGTTTGGCCAACAGAGCCTTGTGCCAGACTTTGTGAATAGCCTTAGAGATATCAAGGGCGACAACAAAGGATTCCCCATAGTTTCTCTGAGAATATGACCATGCATGAGTAAGATAGTGCTGGAGGTCACCAGTAGATCTTGCCTTGCAGAAGCCGTACTGATGATCGGAGATAAGTGAGCTAGATTCAAGGCATTTCAAGAAGTGAGCATTGAGCAAAGTTTCATAAACTTTAGCAGCAGAAGAGGTTAGGGCAATAGGTTGGTAGTTTGAAGGAATAGAGCAATCGCCCTTCTTAGGAACAGGTTGAACTAGAGCATTCTTCCAAGATGAAGGATGGATGCTTGTTGTCATAATGAGGCGAAAAAGACGGCAAAACACGGGAGCCAGTTCATCTGCAATCTTCTTAAGAAAACTTGCAGTGATACCATCGGGACCAGATGCCTTGTTCGTCTGTAGCGAGCGAAGAATCTTATGAACTTTGCGCGAAGAATGGATAAGGGAGGGCATAGGGTTAGAGAGGGGTAAAGTTTGAGGGACACGTGTGCTGGAATAGTTTACAGAAGAGTTGGTAAAAAAATGAGAACCAAAGAGAGTGGCTTTGTCATTGGGAGAGCAAGCTATAGAACCATCGGAACGAATGAGAGGGGGAAACATTGGTTTACAGAAGTTTTTGGAGAGGTTTTTGGCTAAGGACCAAAAACATTTGTCAGTGGGAGAGGAGTTAAGGTCATCAACTTTCCCTCTTATAAAAGAAGCCTTAGACCTACAGATCTGAGCCATACAGTGATTCCTAGCTACAATGAAAGCAGATTGAGTTAAATCAGAAGGTGAGGCTTGGTAAGACCAATGTTCCTGATTCCTGGCCTGAATTGCCATGGAGCAGGCACGGTCAAACCAATGTTTAGGGGGAGAGAAAGTTTTTGTACAGGAGGGTATGTACGCCTCTATTCCCAAGGTTATGACCTCGGCAACTTTTAGGGCTACCTGATCAAGGTTGCGGGACTGAAAGGAGTAGTCATCCCATGGGAAGTCTAAGAGGAACATACGCAACTCTTCACAATGGGTATGCTCAAAATGCCAAAGACGGCACTGAGTAGAGGGGATTGGTGGAGGGGGAGGGAAAATGGAAGAGATTGAGATCACAGGGTGGTCAGATTTACCAAGAGAGGAAAGCACAGAAAAAGAGTAGTTTGATGGGTTAGAAGTAAGAAATAGGTCATGAGTGTTGGCTGCATGTTCGTGTCGATCAGGAGCATGAGTAAGATATTTGATAATTTGCTCCAGATTGTGAGTAATAGAGAAAGCAAGGGCCTCACTTTCTCCCACATCTGCATGTGGGTGTGAAGCTAGCAAGAACTCATGGCAAAAGGACAGATATTCAAAGAATGACACAAAGTCAGTGGAGTTTGGAGAACAGTAGCAGAAGCAAAGGAATATAGTGGTAGTGGAGAAATAGATTTTTAGCCAGAGAACATCAGAGTTATTAGAGTCAAGGTCTATGAGCCTTGCAATAGGAGTGTTTATGTTGCAGTAGGCACAGATCTCACCTTTGGAACGAAAACGAGAATACAGGTTATAGTGAGAGATACGAAATGGGTCAACGGAAGCATGGCTAGACAGCTGGGTTTCAGATAGGAGGAGGAGGTTAGGGAGGGAAGTACCCAAGTTCTGTTTCACAGACGAAAGATTAGAGTTCAGGCCATGAATGTTATAATAGTGAGGAGCGAAAGAAGCAGATCTACTTGGAGGAGCAAGGTTAAGAGCAGAACCATTACTACCACTAGGCGTGTCTACCCTCAAACCACTATTATGCCGAGTACTTGGGACCATAAGCTGGGAACCTTCCATAAATATGGCAAATATGAAGAAAAAATAAGAGGGCAAAAAGAAACAGATATGGGGAGTGTTGTGACTTATCAAATGTAATGGGATAGCAAGAGATGTGTAACGACCACACCAGAATGTTCGGTGTGGATGTAGGCATAAGGAGAGAAGCGTCCTGAAGGAAGACTCATTCCGGAGCTGTTTGGACCAGTCCTTGTTGAATCCGTAATATCTTCAGTCGTAGTCTTTCAATTGGCAGCTGGTGCCTTGGCCAACCTACTCGTGTGATTTATGTGTGTGTATTGTCTTTAATAATTTATTGCCTCTCAAATACATTGTACTGTATGCGTAATATTTTTTAAAACTAAAATGTGAAATTACGAACTTAGTTATTCAGCACTGTACTTTTAGAGCTCTTGAATGGTCATTTTTGCCTTTAAATAATCCTACAATTAAGTTTTACTGAGCTCATGGAAGCTCTTGTACCACCAAGCTTACACACCTATTGGTTTTATATGAGAGTGAATCCGGGATGAGAAAGAAAACATGAGAAGGAGAAAAGGCAGTAGCTTAAGGACAATGAAGAAATAGAGGCTGAACATAGCTTTATGACTTGTTAAGGACAACTACACCACCCTTTCCTTCTTTTCAAGATGTTCTGGTGATGAACTGACATACGAATCTATTTGAGATGAATAGTATGGGTTTTATTTTGGCTGCAAGCTAGGCACTTATGCATTGAGCAAGGAAGGGTTTCAGTTTTCAGCTCTGCAGATGTAGTATCTTGCCTCAACCCAGGAAGTCCCAAATTTAACTCCCCCTCTCAATGTTCCCCTGCATATTTTCTATTCTTTCCACAAAGAGTTTTTACTCTGACTCAACCCACCTATCCCTTATAAAAGGGATTACAGTATTCCTTTTGTTTGTAGTTAGAAAGATTATTTTTTTACTGTTATTTTTTCTGAAATTACGCTTTCATAATTATAATTATTATTATTATCATCATTATTATTATTATTATTATTATTATTATTATTATTATTATTATTATTATTATTATTATTATTATTATTATTATTATTAATTATATATATATATTTTTTCTAGGAAAAATATTTCACAAGCAAAATCCACAAAAGACTGCATGGCCCGAGTAAGTAATTATAATACAATTTATAGATATTATATATCAAAAACTATATATATATATATATATATATATATATATATATATATATATATATATATATATATATATATATATATACTGGGGTTCCTCGACCTATGATACAGTTCCATTTCTCAAGACAAGTCGTAACCCGATTTTCCGCATAAATCGACACACCTAAATAAGCACCTATGGCCTCAAGCTAGTAGTAATGATCATAATCTAAGACTTAAAAAACATTTCTTTGACATATGAAAACATAACTAAGACCAAAAAAGCACACGGAGGACAAATATATAAAATAATGATATTAAGCAAGGGAAAAAAAAAGTTACCTTAACTCTTGTGGTCGGCTTGTACACTGGAAGGGGTCGTTGCAAGGGAAGGAGAGACTGGCTTATTGGTAGGAGGAAACTGGAGAAGCAGGAATACCTGCAGCAGGTGCTGAAGAGACTGAGCCAGGTGAGTGTGGAGAGGCAGCAGTACTTGCAGCAGATACCGGAGATACTGGGACGGGTGAGTGGGGAGAAGCAGGTGAGTCTGGAGAGGCAGCTGAGGTAGAGGGTACAGGATCAGTTGCTGTCCTCCCTACATTCTTGAAGAAACGTTCCAGGCGAGTCTGGAAGGATGCCCTCTTCTTGCCCTCCCAGATTTCCTTGTAACACTGCAGGCAACCCATGACTCCTCTGGCGACCGTAGTGTACTGGTCCTCAGCCTTAATCTTTTCCAGCCCTTTCTCTATCAGGGCAAAACCTTCTCTCAAGCCTTTGCTTGTAAATCTCTAAGGCTCTGAGGTTGGCATTTCTTCCTCGTCTTCATTTATATGCTTCTCCAGTTGAATGAGGTTCTTAGCAGATACTCCTCTCCATAAGATTTAAGCAGCTCTGTGACATCATCAGCCCCCACCTCCAAATTATGCTTCTTACTTGGTGACCACCTCAAAAGACTCCTCAAAGCCATGAAAGTCATTCACAAGCTGGGGACACAGTTTCTTCCATACCCCATTCAAGTTCGTCTCCTTAACTTCATCCCAAGAATCAGCAATGTTCTTGACAGATTGAAGAATGTGGTAAGATTTCCAAAATTTCTTAAGAGTCAAGTCTTTGTCCTTCTGAGTTGTCCTTAAAGCCATAGCAATTGCTTTTTGGAGGTAGTAGGCCTTGAAAGAGGCAATTACACCCTGATCCATTAGCTGTTACGGGACAGTGGTATTAGGTGGAAGGTAAGCCACCTTGACTTTAGGATGAAGGTTATCCAAATGGGTAAGGTGACCAGGGACATTGTCCAGCACTAGCAACAGCCTTAATGGGAAGACCCTTGGAAACACAGTATCTCTCCACTTCTGGCACAAAATGGTTGCTGAACCAGTCCTCAACAGGCAGTTGACCCTTCCAGATACCCTTGAGGGCCCTTGGATTTTCTGCCACTTACACCAACAAGAGCTTCAACTTGTATTCGCCAGCATCATTACCCCCCAGAAGCAGAGTCAATCTCTCCTTGCTAGCTTTATGGCCTGGTACTGTCTTCTTCTCCTTGGCGATATACATACAACCAGGCATTCACTTCCTGAACAAGCTGGACTCATCCACATTAAACACTTGTTCAGCACAGTAACCCCCTCCCTGATTATCTTATCCAGTGCACC